>PVIH01009023.1:0-85786 GCA_004025045.1 Sigmodon hispidus | reverse complement strand
ACACACACAGACACACACACAGATACACACAGACACACACACACAGATACACAGACACACAGATACACACACACAGACACACAGATACACACACAGACACACACAGATACACACACACAGACACAGACACACAGAGATACACACACACACAGACACATACACACAGACACAGACACAGACACACACACACACACACACACACACACACACACACGGAGGGGGGTGGAATCTGCCTTTCCCCAAACCTTCACAAAGGAAACACGCATTCCCAGAGTGTGACACCTCAGGATTGATCCTAGGATGACACTGGAATGAAGGTAGAGTATCCACTCTTCGTAACTCCAACTGGTACTGGGCTTTTAACAGTGTCTGGGCTCTCCAGCACCTGCTGGTGTGTGGACAGGACCCAACTCCATTTCTAACACTGACCCACCTGTACTGACATATGTGGTATCTGTGCATGTGTGCATTCAGGTAAGTGTCCACGTTGGGCATATGTGGAGGACAGAGGCTCACGCTGGGTATCTCACTCTAATACTCTTCATCTTATTTTTTTTAGAGATCTATTTATTTGATATTTTTATTTTATGTGTATGGGTGTTTTGCCTGTATGTCTGTGTACCATGTGCATGCCTGGCACCCACAAGGAGGTCAGAAGAGGGCATCAGACTCCCTGAGACTGCAGTCAGGTGCTATAAGCTGCCATGTGGGTGCTGGGAATTGAACTGAACCCTTGGAAGAACAGCCAGTGTACTCTCCCTAGCAACTCCGCCTTATTTTTGGAATAAGGTTTCTCATTGTACCTGGCGCTCACCAACTGCCAAGGCTGGCTGGCCATCTCTGCCTCCCAGTGCTAGAATTGGGGCGTATGCCACTCTGCCTGGTTCACCTTTGTGCAGCAGGCCCTTTACCCACAGAGACTTCTTCTCAGATGCCCACATTTGCAAAGTGGAAACAAGACATTTTAACTCCTATTTAGAGATTATTTGCTTAAACACTGGACTCGCCGTGGATGCACTGGTGATGAGGGGATGGGAGGGAGATGGTTTTTCAGCTCAACTAGGAGGTGATGGCTATTCACGGTGGGTGTGGTGTCAAAAAAGTAGCATGGCTTGAATGTGGTTCTGAGGACACATCCAGTGTGCTCTTCAAGGCATGGCAGCATATGCCTTTAATTAACCCCTGCACACAGGAGGCAGAGGCATGCTGGTTAATGTGAGTTTGAGGGCACCTGATCTACAGAGTGAGTTTCAGCCAAAACTGCACAGACAGATAGATACTATTTCAAATAAATAAATAGGTAAATGGATAAATGAATGAATAAATAAGGGAACGGCCTTCTTTTTCTATCTTTTTTGGTTTTGATTTTGGAGTTTTTTTTAATTTTTTTATTTTTTTCAAGACTGAGTTTCTCTGTGGAGCCCTGAACATCCTGGAACTTGCTCTGTAGACCAGGCCAGGCTGGTCTCAAATTCAGAGATCCACCTGCCTCTGTTTCCCAAGTGCTGGGATTAAAGGTGTGCACCACCACTGCCTGGCTGAAACAGTCTTTCATACTGAAGCCCGAGGTCCAACACTGTGTGATCTTCTGCCAAAAGCAAAAGAGCAGGGGAAAGGTCATGGGTCATAAGACCAGCCATCTTAGATTTGTTATGGCACCCTCAGAGAAGGAGATAGTAACAGACTCCTGAGCAGATGCTTCCCAGAAACTAACTTTACCTGATTCTCTAATAAGCTTTATTGCCTTCAGAAGGCAGTAAAATCATCATCTTATCTGACATGAGAACAGATCTGGGATTAAGCCGCACCAGCTCTCAGACCTGTCAGTACTGAGTCCCCAGGCTTTCACGGAGTCCCAGGAAATCAAGTTTGATGAGACGACTGTGGGATAACAGGCCTAATGTGCTGTGAACAATATATTGCCTTTGTTTGAACAGAAGATCCCTTCAGACCACACAGACACCCAGGAGCTGAGCTGGCCCCCAGCAAAGGAAGGACAGCTCGGGTAAGGAAGCCAGGACTTCTGCACCTCGAGGAACCACTGAGCCACTTCTTGCTGCCTCAAAACTAGAATAGCTTGGACCACAAGGTACCAGAAGTATCGGAGACTGAGCAAGGCTCCAGGGGGCCTAGAAGGGAATGACTTTTACCCTCCTGACTCAGTGAACATCAGTAGAGCATGGGTGTGGGAACTAAGGAGCCTGTGATCTTCTACCCAGCATGAGGAACCAATGTGATCTAAGTAGCTCAGAGGAAAACCCATCCCTGAAGCCTTAAGACTATTCAGGACCCGCTTCAACCGTGACAGCCAGTGGCTAAAAAGGGAGAATACCACCAGGAGAAACACCTCAAACATGGATGGTTATGTTGGGAAGAGTGAAAGAACCCTCAAAGGAAGATTCTGGAATTTATGGCAATAAAGCAGGCGGGGGCCTGAGTGAAAAATGAAAGTGAGGACATCATGTGTACTCTTCAGCTTGTGGAGCAGGTCAGACCAGTAACGCAGGGAACTGGGGACATTCTGACCCCTGATTGACTTGCGTCAGTAAAGGTCAGGCAAGTCAAGGCTGGATTTAAGAGCAGGTGTCATACCCTTTCATGGGGGCCAGCGGAAGCTGGTGCCTCGTAGCCCATAGCCAGCTGCACGGAAACTGAACAGGGCTCAGGGCATAAACGAAAACATAAACACTACCAAAGCTAAAGGGCCCTAACAGTCATTCAGCCACACTCTGCCCTGACCTGGCATTCCACAGAAAACTGAAACACAGAGGTCTCTCAAATCTAAGCAAAGCTGCATGTGGGACTCCCTCTGACCCCCTCTGCCAGCTGTCAGTCACCTGCCCAGAGCATCTGTCTCTTCTCACATTTCATTCACCCACTCAAGCAAAACAGACCACCACTTCCTGTGCCCTGCAACTGAGCACAGAGACAGCAGGTATTTCCAAATGGATTGAACATTCTCTCTCTCTCTCTCTCTCTCTCTCTCTCTCTCTCTCTCTCTCTCTCTCTCTCTCTTAGTATTTAGCCTAGGCTGGGGCTTCAGCTTGTGTGTGCTGAGATTATAGGTATATGCAATCTAGCCAGATGTTTAGTAAATAGTAATTACATACTCCATAATAATATAAAATACAGCGTGACAATACACAAGCCAGCAACAGTCATCTATTAATGCTAGCATGCATCACGCTGACTTTATACACTGGCAGCACAGTGAGTTTGCTGGTTACCAGCATCACCACAAACACGTGTGTAATTTATACTGTCCCATGGCGTCTGTCTTAGAGTTTCTATTGCTGTGCAGAGACACTATGATCACAACCCTTTAAAGAAAAAACATTTAACTAGGGTGACTTACATTTTCAGAGGTTTAGTCCCTTATCATCGCGGTATGACATGGTGGCATGCAACAGGAAGTGGTCTGTCTCCTGGGCATGGCTTGACCACATACAACCTCAAAGCCCACCCTCACAGTGACACACTTCCTCTAACAAGACCACACCTACTCCAACAAGGCTACACCTCCTGATAGTGCTAATCCCATAGGGGCCATTTTCTTTCAAACCCCCACAATGTCAAGATGGTGCCCTGTCACTAGCTGACAGGAAGGTTTAGCTCTTACTCCTACAAGCAGCTCCCTAGCAGCCACCCCTGAGACCCTGATTTAAGGATCGGGCACCACAGCATGTCCTAGAAGGGCAGCATAGGCTCCAGGTAGACATGTCTTATGGAGAGAGAGGGAAAAAAAAAAAAAGACAAAGCACAGCTAGAGCCGGTCCTTTTGAAATGTGGGGCCCAGAGGTGTGGGGCTCTAGTTACCACATTCTAAGGTGGTCCCGGGTCTCTCTCCCATCCCCCAGCTCTACAAGGCTTCCAGCATCAGCCTTGCTTCCCAAGCTCCAGTGCTGACTGGACTCCTTGTTGATGGCTAGTCAACTTGACTCATCTGAGAATAGGGAACCTTCTGACTGAGGAACTGCCTCCAGCAGACTGGTCGGTGGGCGTGTCTGTTGAGCCTTTTCTTGATTTGTGATTGTTTTCTTGACCATGTGAAGACCCAGCCCACTATGGGCGGTGCTATCCTTAGGCAAATGGTAGGAAGGACTCCTCCATGGCTTCTGCTTCAGTTCCTGCCTCTAGGTTTCCACCTTTGAGCGCCTGCCCAGATTACCCTTCAGGATAGACTGTGAGCCGAAATACCCTCCAACCCCCAAGCTGCTCTGGGATATTTTTTTTTTTAATCATAGCAATTTAGAGCATCTCTCCCCACCCCGCCCCCAGACTCCTCCCCAGTCTCTATTCAGGGCTCAGGAGAAGCAGGACGAGCTAGCTGTGGGAAGCGAGGGCTGTTTTCAGTTCTGGTCTTGTGATTCACTAGGCAAAAGTCTGTCTCTTCGTTGGCAAAATGGGGGTCACCCAGGTGTAGTACTCCGCAGGTGGTACAAGGTTAAGAAAGACAAATTGCCCTGTGTGGTAGAGTTCAGTAGACCAAGCAGCAGTATCAGAAGTGTGAAGACAAGGTATGATCTTAGTTGCAGTCCTGATTTAACATAGTTTGTAGAAAAAGTCACAGTTTTTAGGAAAAAAAAAATATGGAAAAGCAGCTTCTCTTGCCTCAGCTGATGCCTTGGGCAGGATCATTTGCTTTTCTTTCATTACTGAACTTAGGTTAAACAGGGTTTTTTTGTTGGCTTTTTTTTTCTTTACATTCTTCATAAGGACTGAGATTTCTTTTAAACATTTTCTTTAATTTTAATTGCATGCATATGTGTATATATCTTTGTGTGGGTATATGCGTGTAAGTACAGGTACCCTAGCAGACCAGAAGAGGGCATCAGGTTTCCTGAAGTTAAATGAGATTGTAGACAGCTCCACATGGGCTCTGGGAACTGAGCTCAGGTCTTCAGGAGAGCAGCAAGCCCTCTTTACCACTGAGCTATCTCACCAGCCACTGAGGTTTTGTTTCTGTGTTGTTCTCCCCCCCCACCACCACCAGGGTTTCTCTGTGTAACAACTCTGGCTGTCTTGGAACTGGCTTTGTAGACCAGGCTGGCCTTGAATCTACCTAACTCTTTCTTTTAAAGCTAGTATTAAAGGCATGTGCCACCACCACCTGGCAACCACTGAGATTCTTAAGTAAAATATTCCACACCTTTAATTCCAGCACTAGAAAGGCAGAGGCAGGTGGATCTCTGTGAGTGCAAGGGCAGTCTGGTTTATATAGTGAGTTCCAGGACAGGCAGGGCTATGTAGAGACTCTGTGTCAATAAACAAACAAACAAACAAAACAAACAACAACAAAACCCACCACACAGAAAAGATCTTACTCCAAACAGTCCAAATAGCAGGCAAAGCTGCTCACAGAACCCCAGGTAATATTATGCTCTTGTGTTTTGAAGCAAATACAACCTTCCAGCTGTTGCTGGAGGCAGAAGATGGAGGAAAGACGTAAGGTCAAGTGTAACTACCAAACAAGAGTCAGATAACACAGCCGAGTGACTTGGCTCCCTAATGGATGCTCTTCCAGCTAAGAAGACTTCATAGATTTTTAATGAGCCCCAAACCTAACAACAGCACATAGCAGAGACTAAGTGGCCTTCAGAGCCTAAAATATTACTGTTTGGGGTATTATATAAAATGTTTGCTGAATGATTCCCAAAATGACTGAAAGGCTCCCTGAATCATCACTCTTCATTTCAAGGCCCACTCCCTACCCTATCATGCATCTCCTTGGAGTGAGGGCCAGCAATCAAGCCCAAGGACATTTGGGGGTAAACTCAGAGGTCACTGGACCTACATACAAAGTCCTGATGGGACTGGAGGGGTCATACACATGTCTTAGACCTAAGAGCAGTGCCACACACATGGCTCAAGGAGATTTCTGAACACTCTTAAAACCAGGAGCTCCTGTCTCCTGCTGTGCACTCATGATTAGATTGCAGGCTTTATGGGTACTGACGGACTGGCAAGAGTGGGCACTGTACTGTACAACTGCAATTCTCAGGTACACATTCTATCTTTGTATCCTATAATAGAATTCAAAGCAAGGCCACCCAGTCCCTAAAAAAAGTACCATTCCTCAATCTGCACCCCAAACATCACAAGCCCACTGTCCCCAGACCTTGTCTATGGGTCTCACATGGTTTCTCCAATGGGAGGCAGGGAATGCTTTCCCCTTATGGTTGGCTTTAGGATGGCTGATGCTGTGGCCCAGGCTGGCTTACCTTCAGCCCTGGAGGGAGGACCTGAGGGTGGTGAATCTGGATGAGTGTGAGTGTCACAAGCACCACGATGCTCACAAGCAGGACCACCAAGGTGATGATGGCTGGAGTCCGGGAGAGGGCCCTGAAGCCTGCAGTGGGAAGCCAAGCATGACAACCTGAGTTCCAACACCCAAAAGCTGTTCTCTGACCTCCACAAACTTGAAAATCAGTTGAACTAGCTTCTCCTGTACAACTGGCCTTTCAAATTTTGTAATTTTTAGTAATTGCATACATGCCAGGCCTGGAGGCACCCAGCACTCAGTAGGTAGAAGAAGGAACTCTGAGATTCAAGGCCAGCTTGGTCTACACAGAGAGTTCCAGGACAGCCAGGGTTACACAGTAAGATATTGTCTCAAACAAATATGAAAGAATTGTATACACAGAAGTGAGACTACCCAATTCAGGAGTATAATGTGAGATCTAACTATTTCTCTCTATATTAATTATAGTAGTTTAATTAAAACACTGAAGTTGGCTGGGCTTGATGCTACATGCCTATAATCACAGTACTCTAAAAGCGGAGTCAGGAAGATCAGTAGTTCAAGTATAGCCTTAGCTATGTAGAAAGTTCAGCGTCAGCCTGAGCTGTGAGACTCTGCAACCATGAATTTTAGAAAAGCAAAGAAATAAACCAAACCTTGACTAAATAATAGTCTTGGTTGCCAGGTAGCAGTGGCACACACCTTTAATCTCAGCACTGGGGAGACAGAGGCAGGAGAATCTCTTGAGTTCTAGGTTAGCCTGATCATGAGTTCTAGGATAGACAGAGATACACACAGTGAAACTCTGTTTCAAGAAACAAAAACAAAGAAAAGTCTTGGTAGAGTACTAAGGCATAAGTACAAATAGTAGCCAAAGGCTGAAATATGCTATAATTAGAGAAGATGAGAAAATATCAATATTTCTTTTAAAATTGGCTGTTTAAGTGAAAATTGAAACAAATAAATAATTCTCAGTCATATTTCAAGCGCTTGGTCCCTCAGGTGGCCCTGTGGTTGCTGTGCAGGATGTGGACACTACATCCCTCATTTCCACCACTCCATCCCTCAACAGCTCTATTCTAGAACGTTCACTCTTAGGTCATTGCAGACTATGTATGGTTCATTTCCTCTTTATTTCTAAATTTTTCCTGGAAGAAAACAAAGGCTGCATGCACCACCTTAATCAAATTAGTCACAGCCCCATATCCGATTGCAATTGCCTTGCCTGCTGCTTGGAGAGTGGGGGCAGAGGTGGGGATATGTGGTTCAGAAGAGCCAACTCCTGCCTGTCCATATAGACAATTCGCAGACACTTCCTGATGTCAAAGGTGGCCACCTAACACCTTCCTCCCCTCCTTGTGGGGAGCATAACTGGTATGGCATCCATGGAAGACAATTTGTCCATATGTATCAAAGCTCAGAGATGCTCACGATCTAACCAAACTTCTGGAAACCCACCCCCTTACCCCACGAATGTGAGGTGACTTCTGGGTAAGTTACTCACTGTAAAGCCCCCATATAGATCTGGATGAGAGCCTAGCCCTGCAGCGGTGAACCTCAGAGCAGCCGAAGGGGTCCTAAATCACTCCTCTGTGCTAGCCCCCCCCCCAGCCAGTCAGGACCCAGCAAATCCAGAGATGAACTCACTCCTACTTTCAAAGCTCATCAGTGTCAGTTACGGTTTAAGGTATTTTTCCCCTAACAAGACCTAGAAGAGTTAACCTGCCAAGTTTAATCTTCCTAGGAAAGAATGTAACCAATTAGCTTGTGTGTAGAATGTTACAGTATGTGCTAAAATTCCAATGTATCTGGAGGAAATGCTTGATGCAATATAAACCATCTCCTTTAGTACAACTGCTCTTTCCAAAATATTTCATATAAACTGGTCTTTATGTCCTCAAGTCATACCCTTTTAGAAGTCAAGAATCAGCAGTTTAGGGCATAGCTAAGGAACCTCTTCAGGGAAGGGGTGTGTGAAATGTAAGCAGTCTCCTGACCACAGCCATGGGCTGGCCTCCCTGAATCCTTTGGGCTTCAGCACTTTCCAAGTGAAAAGCTATGATTACCTTCAGCAAACACCCAGCAAAAAGCTTATTACAAAGCGAACAGACTGGGGCTAGGTCTCATTCATGAAGAAACACAGCCTAGAGCTGTGCAGCAGTTAGGGCTGGGCAAACATTGTTAACTGCAGGTGCCTACCTGAGCCTGGAAAGCGGGGGAGCCAGCTGAGGGCAGACCTCCCACCTCCTCATGAATAGCTGAGGGGAAAGTGCCGGGGAGCCACAGCCAGGCTGGGTAAGCTTGGGAGGGGAGGGGAGGGGAAGGAGGGGAGGACACAGAGAGACAGAGGGAGGGAGAGAGGTTCCTATACAGCCTAATCTAACACTGACCCCCCATAAATGGAGGGTGTAGCAGACACTGTGCCAGAACAGATCCAACTTTATTGGAATTCATCCCCAAGTCAACAATACATAGCACAGATCTTACACATAGCTAGGTAAGGAAACCACAAAAGCTCAAATAATGGATTATACAAACAGGAAAAACCATTGAAGCCAAACATTTGTTAGCCCTTGTTTTGTGTGGCTTTGTGGAAAGCATTACTTTTAGCTGAAGAATGCCAAAGGCGCAACCTAGATGAGCCACGACATCTAGGAACAATGATAAACAGTCATGCACTGGAAGTACAGATGAAGAACTGAGAACCAAAGCTAAGATTCTCCCAGGATATGACAAAACCATGCTAGCATCCAGTGAGCAACACTTACCTGCTTGTTCGCAAGGCTGGCGGGTCATCACAGTAAACATCTTCTCTCCTGGCTGAGGGGGAAAGAATACAGAATGAGAGTGTGTCGAGTCCCTGACTTCAGCCACACCTGACTCGCAAGTTCAGAAACAAACTTGCACACACTGAACCCTCGTCATCTTCTCTAAATCAAAGCCTCTGGGAACAGTGCACTCAAACCCAGAGCTTCAGACCAATGGGAGCTGGACACCAACCCCAGCGTCCTCTCCCTAAATGTAAAGCTGGAAGAATGGGTACGTTAAAACTTTTACCAGAGAGCAATTTTGAAAATAAAACCACAAAGGAGTGTGTGTGCTCTTTTTTCCTTTCTCTCTTCTCCTGTAGGTCGCTCCACCTGTGAACAGCACAGGGGCACAACAAACCCTCCTCTTAGGAACATTCAAAAAGCTTGGGCTGGGCTGTACTTCAAAGCACACTAGCACAGCCGGTTCGGACTGGTAGCTGCCAGCATGCAGTCACCCCTTAAAGACTTGCCGGGTGTCTCCAGCTCCTGGAACAGAACACCAGCAGACAGATGTCAGGCCTTGGGGATCAGAGTGGGAACCCAGGAGTTGGTCGGTCCCTTGCATCAGCAGGTCTTGGGGTGCTTCATGACGCGGTGTCCCCTCCCTGCCAAATGACAGTCCCCAGCTCCCGGGGTTTCGGCTCCTGCCTGTGACCCTCTGCGGGAAGCGATATACAGTCCTTCCCTCCCTGCTCCTGGACGCCAGCAGCCTGCTCCATCCCATCCCTCCACGGGAGTCCAGATCCTACCTGAGTGCTGCTGCTGCTGCTGCTGCTGCTGCTGCTGCTGCAGCCGCTGCGCTCGCTGCGGGTCGCTGAAAAGCACCGGCGCCTCCAGGGTGCGGGAGGCGCGGGAGTCCGGGAGGCGGGGCGAGGCAGCGTAGGTGGCGCAGTCTGCGGGGACCGCCTCTGCACTGAGGCCAGGACCTCTTCACCTTCCCTGGCTCCTCCCTCTCACTTCACCCCAGCTTGTCCAGGAAGAGGATGGAGGGGGTCAGCTCCACGTGGGGAACAATCAATCCTTGCCAGCCACTGTCTTAGTTGCTTCCCTCGTTGCTATGCCAAAACACCTGAGAAAAGCAACTTCAAGAAGAAAAGGTGACTCACGGCTGTAGGGGACCATCCATTACGATAGGGTGGGGAAGGCGCATGGCAGGAGCCTGAGCCGGAGGTCACAATGTATCTGCGGTCAGGTATCAGAGAGACATGAACGCTGGTGCCCATCTAACGTCCCCCCTGTTACTTAGATCAGGACCTCAGCCTAAGGCATTGGTACCACCCTTATTCAGAGTGGGTCTTCCCACATCACTTAGCCCAGTCTAGAAAACCAATCTGAGAAATGCTCGGTTTGTTGACAGTATTAATTATCACAGTGCCCCACCAGGATCCAGCCGGATAGATCTCCACATCTTTATTTTCTGACTCTCTGGGCAGTCCCCTGAGCCCAAGTTTACGTATACCATTTGCGTGCAGGTACCCATAGGGTTTCAGATCCTTTGGAATTGGAGTCATTGGCAATTGTGACCTACCACATGAGTGCTGAGAATTAAACCCAGGTCCTCTGGAAGAATAACCAGTGCTCTTAACAGATGAGCCATCTCTCCAGTGTCCTGTTTTGAATGTTGTTTGAGACAAGGTTTGTAGGAAAAATTGGACAAATAGGACAGGACAAGCAGGTATGATTTCTTGAAGCTCCTTCCAATCTCTCTGCACACAGGGGAGTAGAGCAGGGCACCTAGAATGAGGACCCCGGCTCACATGAGTGCACATTGGGAAATACAGACATCCCCTCACACGGTGGCTAATATGTGGTGCTGATACCCACCGACTTCCTTAGTGGTGACAGAGAATGTTCTCCATCCTGAGTGTAACTGAGCCAACAGTGAGGACAAGAACAGCTTTGAAGAAGCCAAATAGGACAGATGGCAAAGGATGCTCTGATGGACCTTGGAGTCCATTTCTGGTGCGGCCTCTTGGTGCCTCTGAGGACCCTATGCAAAAAGTCTGTGTGTGTGTGTGTGTGTGTGTGTGTGTGTGTGTGTGTGTGTGTGTGTAAGTGTGTGAGTGTATGTGTCCCCTTTCTGTCACTGTGATAAAACACAAAACCAACTTACTGGGCAGGAAAGGATTTATGAGGCTTATACTTCCAGGTCACAGGCCATCAGTGAGGGAAGCCAGGACAGGACAGCAGAATCTTGAAGTAGAAATTATGAAGGAATACAGCTGGCTGGCTGTCTCACAGGCTCATGCTCAGCTAGCTTTCTTACACAATCCAGTGAGCTGGGCCCTCCTACATCAAGACAGTGCCAATAAACATGTCCCCAGGTCTATCTGACCTTAGCAATTCCTCAGTTGAGGCTTTCTTCTCAAATGACAATCAGAACTAACTAGGACAGAGGTCTTGGACCATCTCTCCTTAAGACTCAGTACGTCTGGGAAGAAGAGCTAAGGACAAGATCCTCAGCCTCCCTACCTTCTCCTAAAGCTCCACCAGTTTGCTCCTGTGCAAGCAGGGCTGAAGTCTCTGAGTGACAAGGGGCCTAAAGACAGGAATTCTCTGCGTTAAGACCTCTGAGCAGAGGGCTGGACAGATGGCTCAGAGGTTAAGAGTGCTGATTGCTCTTCCAGAGGACCTGAGTTCGATTCCCAGCAACCACATGGTGGCTCACGACCATCTATGATGAGACCTGGTACCCTCTTCTGTACACTATATACATAGTAAATAAATAAATATTAAAAAAAAAGGCCTCTGAACCTAGAGAGGAGGGCTCAAGCCAAGCCACAGCCATGTGTGTGTGCCATGTGTCTCTGTGTGTGTGTCTTTACAAGAGGTGGTGCTGGATAAGGATTTCCTGCTGTGGGACTGGTGCATGATCTTTGAACACTATGGGACATGGAACATAACAGCGGTTGGAGACTTCCAAGTCCTATGCATCCAGGGGCAGGAGTCCACTGAGCCCAGCTGGCACTGCAGCCAGACCTGAGCTCAGACAGATCTGCTGGAGCTGTGAGAGGCTCTCAGGACCTTGCAGTGCATCTAAAAATAACTGGACCAACTTTGCTTTGTTCTTGGCTCAATCTGCAAGCCTTGTGGGTGTCAACCTCCTCTGTGAGCCTGAGTGTCTTCCGCTTTTCTTTTAAAATCCTGTATGCTCTGCTCCAGATTAAGACTAAGCAAACTCTGTAGCTCACAAACTAGCCCAGCCCTTCAAAGGTGCTTCACTATCCCCCTGAAAGCATGCATTCTGGAATACACATGTGCACACTGCCTTACTCAACCCCTCATGAATAAAAGCACAGCACACACACATATATAAGCCTTCAAAGCTCTGATCACAAAACAATACAGGTGTTTTCTTTACTATCAAGGCATGTTAGAAAGCTACAGTGATTAGACAGAATTGGGCACAGGAATCTTTTAAAGTGTCTCAAAAGCCAAAAGAAACTGAGCACGGCAGACCAATGGGTGTGGAGTTTAGACTACACTAAAGGAGAGGCTGAAATGAGATGTCATCCAAGGACCAATACTGAAACTGCTGGCTCATTGGGAAAGGAACCTAACAATCATTATGTCCAAAAAATAGGATTTTTAAATGGATTAAAATTTAAAGCATAAAGAAGAATGTAATGTGCTAAAAAAATACAGAACATTTTATTATTATGGAGGAACCTCCTTTTCTAGCATAAGATCAAAGCAAGATAAAGTCAGCTAATCAAATTGACCCCTGAGTGGGAAAAATGATGCACTGAGAAGCAGCTGGAGAAAGGCAGTTCAGGGAGGAGGAAGAATGTGATTGCAGAGCCAAGAAGATACCTCAGGGAGTAAAGGTGATGGATGCTAAGTCTCCCAACCCGAATTCCATCCCCAGGGCCCACGTGGTGGACTGAGAGAACAAATCCTGGAAGTTATTCTCTGCCTTCCACACACATGTGTCATGAGCACTGCCCCAGACAAAATAATTCTAAAAAAAAGTCATAGCAAAGAACTCCCACTATAATATAGAGTGAAGTCCTGTTAAGCTGTAGAAAAATAAAAATATCTAAAATAGAAAAATTAATGACATGCAATAGCCAATTAAAAATGTAAATGGCCAGTAAATTTGGAAACAGACTCATTTTCACTGGTTTCTAATAAAAATGTGATCACATATGAATAATACCAAGTGTCTAGGGTTTCTATGGCTGTGAAGAGATGCCATAACCACAGCAACTCTTTTTTAAGGTATTTTTTCTCTTTTAATATTTAATTTTTATTTTATGTGAATTGGTATTTTGCCTGCATGTATAACTGTGTAAGGATGTCAGATTTTAGAATTAAAGACAGTCGTTAGCTGCCATGTGGATGCTGAGAATCGAACTCAGGATCTCCGGAAGAACAGTCAGTGCTCTTAACCACCGAGCCATCTCTCCAGCTCTGAGCCATTCAATCTTTAGACAAGATTTCTTTGGTTTGTTTTGTTGTAATTTTTGGTTTTTTTCTGTTTGTTTGTTTGGTTTTTTTTTTCAAGACAAGGTTTCTCTGTGTAGCTCTGACTGTGTTGGAACTCAATTTGTAAACCAAACTGGCCTTGAACTCATAGAGATCTGTCTGCCTCTACCTCCTGAGTGCTGGGGTTAAAGGCATGAGCTACCACCTCCTGGATCTTTTTTTTTTTTTTTAAGATAAAAGTTCTATGTAATGCTGGCTGCCCTGGAACTTGATATATATATATATGTCAGGATGGACTTGAATTCAGAAGAAGAAATTCAAATGGTCAGTAAATACTCAAAATAGTGTTCAACATACTTAGCCACAAGAAAAAAAAAATAATGCAAAATAAGGCTACCTTGATTCCATCTCATACTAGTCATGAGGATTATTATTAAGAAACAGAACCCGGGGCTGGAGAGATGGCTCAGAGGTTAAGAGCACCAATTGTTCTTAAGGAGGTTCTGAGTTCAGTTCCCAGCAACCACATGGGAATTGAACTCAGAACCTATCTTAACCATCTATCTTAAGATCTGGTGCCCTCTTCTGGCACACAGGCATAGTGGAGGCAGAATGTTGTACACATAATAAATAAACCTGAAAGAAAGAGAACCCTGTTGATGCTTTTGCAGACAACCCAAATTCAGTTCCCAGCACCATATCGAGCAACTCACAACTGGCTCTAACTTCAGTTTCAGGGGATCCCACCCCTTTTCTGGTCTCTTTGGGTACCACCCACACACCTATATGCATAAATAAAACTTTTTTAAAAATCAGAAAATAAAATGACAACACACGCCAGTGAGGAAACAGGATCCTACTATACCATTGTGGGAAATCTATTCAATCAACATGGAAATTAGTGTGGTGGTTCCTCAAAAACTTAACAACTGAAGCACTGTGTGACTCAGGCAGAGCACTCTTGGGTACACGCCTGAAGGATTCTAAATCAACACCACAGACTTGCTTCCATATGTATGCTCCTAGCTACACAGTCACTAGCTAGGAAACAGGATCAGCCTAGGCGTCCACCAAAAGCTAAACGGCTGAAGGGAATGTGGTAAATGTACTATGAAATGGAATTAGTCATCTGCAAGAAAATGGTTGGCACTGAAGACGACATGTTAGCTGAAATAAGCCAGGTTCAGACAAATATTACATACATTCTTCCATATCAGAACCTAGATTTAAAGTTATATGTGTATGCATATGTGTGTGTCAATCTCAAAGCTAGAAGGGGAACCGGAAGAGGGGAGGAAGAGACAAAAGGGAAGTGGAAGTAGGTTAGTAGAATACTGGCTATGAGGAAACAGGAAGCACCAGGTGTGGTGGCACACGCCTTTAATCCCAGCACTCTGGAGGTCTGCAGAGTTAGTTCCAGGGCAGACAGGGCTAAAGAAGGAAAAGTGAGCAGAAGTGGGGGACTGGGTGGAGGGAGGAGGTTAGCTGGGCCGTGGAGAGAAGACAGTGGGAAGGAACACCTTCAGAAAACCCGTGGGGGAAGTGTCTACACCCTCCCGAGGCTGTGGGCTGCGTGTGTTCCTCTCCAGGGAACCTTACAAGGCTCCATTCTGGCACTTGGACAATTTGGCCCGCCCTCATCCTGTGCCCTAACAACCTCCCCACACCCCACCCCAGTTCTATTCACACGGACCCCTCTCAGGCTTCCCCTTGTCCTTGCAGATCTGCCTTTCTCTGGGTGCCTCACATGCGCAGACATGAACGAAGTCTCAAACCCGAGCCCTTCCCCTGCCCCACAGAGCATCAGCTAGGAGGGCAAGCCTGAAACGTGAGGACCACATCAGACAGTCTTCCTCCATTCCCTAAGCAGTGCCTTTGCCTGCTGACTTCTAGCCCTCCGCTCTAGCCCCAATCCCTGCTGCCCTCCAAGTAGTTGGGGGTGGCAGACCCCGGAACTGAGTTATAGAGTCTGGGAACGAAACCCAGCAAGTGCTGTTAGCCACTGAACCATCTCTCCAGCACCATATTACTGTTTCCAAATAATTAGTTTTTGTTTTCCATTTTTAAATTCGAATAGGAGTTCTTGAGGTTGTAGGACCCTCTGGCTAAACAAGGCCCACAAAAGTCACGGAAGAGCACATGTGAAGCCCTTTTATAAAATATGGGCCAGAAAGGGACATGCAGCCCAGTGAAGACTGACTGTGACCCTAACTTATAAACAGATGGTTCCCGGGGCTTCTGAACACCTTACCTTGTTAATTGTGCTCTCTCTAATTTTAATACCTGATTTGGGACCTGAACCCCTGAACCCCTGGTTTGACTATGTTTAGTTTACTTCTGGACTTGACTGGCCTAGACTTATCCCTCCTAGAGGCTGAGTTCTGCATTCTTTTTAGTTTTCTTGTCTGGCTTCCAACCACCACCCTGATATCACTTTGCTAATGGTCCTCTGTGTGGACCCTTTATGGTTACAGCCAATTTTGTTCTCTTTCATTCTGGTTCTTTCTTTCAACTTCAGAAATTTTGTTGTCTAACCCCTTGTTTAAAAGGCAAAGAGATATTTGGCTTCTAACGTGAGTGTAATTGTTAGTATCTTAGTTTGTCAGAGAGATTATCATGTTCTAGATATACATCTAAGGCAGCAAAATTTCCCCAGCTTTCCTCCAGACACATGGATTTTCATATTTAATGAGAGTCCAACATGTTGTAGGCATCTGTTATGACTGTGTTTATCATAGTTTCCCTGTAACCTCAGTGGTGATTTCTTCATAGGCCGAAGCTTACACACACACAAATACACACACACACACACACACACACACACACACACACACACAGAGACAGACAGACAGACAGACAGTGTTTCCAGCTAATGGTTTATTATCACTAAGCAATACCCCTGATGATTACAAAGAATGTTTTTGTTTTATTTTTTGTTTTTTTTTGTTCGTTTGATTTGTTTTGTGTTTTCTATCTGAAGTATGTGGTATCTTCAGTAATAGGGTGTTATCTTCATTTTATGGAGGGCACCAAGGGCCAAGGCAATATCCTGTTGTTTGGGGTCTCTTGGACTGCCCTGGTCAACAACTAAAAAAGACTTCATGTCTGTCACTAGGGTTCCTGTTAGAGGGACTTAATGGGGGGACCATTATCATTGCAAGTGGCATAATTTCGTTTGTGTGTATGGAGCACATGTTATATGTTCATTTTAAGTAAACATTTGCAGGTCCCAGTCCCTCATAGAGACGCTAGGGCAGGAGCTCCGGCATGAACTGAGGCAGACACCAGGAAGGATGCTGTTGCTTACTAGCCTTTGGCTAGTCTTCTTGAATAACACAGAGGTGACCTGTCTGTCGGGGGTGGCTCCGCCTACAGTGGGCGGGACCTTCTACAGCAATTAACATCAAGAAAATCCACCAAAGGCCAATCTGATTGAGCTAATGCCCCTACTCAACTCTGGGTAAGTTGACATCTACAACCCACTGGCAGTTCTCTCGATTGCACATAAACTGCGCCATTCACTCGACTCCACATTCTCCTCCCTTCTCTTCGCTGCTCTGACCACAGAGGTGTCACCCAAGCTTCCTTGCCAGCCGCTTTGTGGTTAGATTGCTAATGGGTGTCTGGAGGAAGAAGGGTGGAGAAGACAGAGCTTAAATACTCCTTGCTCACATTGAGTTGCATAATCTAGCACAGAGCTTCTCAAACTGAGGGTCATGACCCTATGTGAGGTCATATTACTGAATGTAGAGGTCATGAAAAATTCAGCAACAGTAAAAGCTTTCTGATGGTACAATCAAATGTGAATTCAATACCAAGTAAATAAGAAATCAGAAGTGTTACCGACAGCACTATGTCGTACCACACAGCGTCACTGTACACTTGACGCTCACAACCCATGATCGTCCCGTCACACCATGCAATGTTAGGGAAAGCACCTCTGTTCAGATTACATGTGCATGCTGTCATGTGTAGCTCCACTTTGCTTGGCCCACATAGCCAAATCCTGGGAAGCAGTATCCTAAGTCATCACCAAATACTTTTTTTTTTTTTTTTTTTTAAAACTTTATTTATTTATTTATTTGCCTTGGTGTTTGCCTGGAACTGGAACTACAGACAGTTGTTAGCTGCCATGTGGGTGCTGGGAATCGAACCCGGGTCCTCTGGAAGAGCAGACGGTGCTCTTAACCGCTGAGCCATCTCTCCAGCCCCCACCAAATACTTTTAAATTAACTAATTGTTTTTTATGTATGAGCCTTTTGTTTGTGCCTGGTACCCACAGAGGACAGAAGAGGGCATCAGTTTTCCTAGGACTAGAATTATGTACAATTGAAAGCTGCCTGCTACGGAGGTGCTGAAAATTGAATCCTGGTCTGTGGATATATGTTAAATATTTAATAAATCCTGGGATATCAGAGAGACCACCCAGTCAAACCCTAGGCAGACAGCTCAGGAAATCCTTGATCCTTGAATACAAGGATAAACAGCTGAGTCAATCACACACACCTTTAACCCCAGCACAGGTAAAGCCGGGAATGGTGACCAACACCCTTAATGCCATAACTCCAGAGACAGAGCTTCTTCTGTTTCTGTGAGTTCAAGTCTACTCGCCTTTAATCCTAATCTGGTTGGGATACAGTATATAAGGGCTGTAGAAACCAGGCAGACAGAAGCGACTGGCAGCAGAGACCAGGAGCGAGGCTGAGGACGTTGCAAGACAGCTGGGTGAGAGTTGACTGTGGTGCTTCCTCTCTCTAATATTTCAGTTTTCCCCTGATATTTGGCTCTGAGTCTCATTCGTGCTATTACATTGGTCCTCTGGTTCATGTTTGTGATTATCATGTGCTATGAGTCATGATGTTTCATGATGCCAAAGCTTTCTGCTCTTAGAGAAACAGGACAGCTTTATTTTGGAAAACAATGATTTTTAACATTTGTCTGCCATCATTCCTCAGCATCTAAATATCACATTAGTTTATGTTCAGATTGTATTATATCCCACAAACAAGGAAGTCTATCTTACTATGAAAATGTTCTGTCTCATCTTTTCACTGCTATGCTAAGGGAGGGAAGGGCTCACCCACTGAGTGGGAGGTGAGGAATTGCAGCAGATATTAAGAGTTGGGGTTGGAGGGGTGGAGAGCTCAGTGGTTAAGAGCACTGGCTGCTCTTTCAGAGGACCCAGATTCGATTCCCAGCACCCACCTGGCAGTGTACACAACACTCTGTATCACTAGTCCCAGGGGACCTGATGTCCGCCTCTGGCCTCTTTGGGTACCAGGCACAAACCAAATATTCATGTACATAAAATAACTAATTAAAGGGACTCTGGCTGCCCTGACCATGGTGAGCATGACTCTGGCAGGCTTTGCCCTTGTCCCATTCCCTCTGCTTGACTAAAAACCACTAGATTACATTCCTAAAGCTGCCACCAAGGTCTATTCCCTTATTTGGCCACTTTCTCCTCCTGAGGCTGACTACTAAGGTCCAGCTATCAAGGTATTGAAATCCAGCAATCAGAAGCACCCTTTGGCTCACCTAATTAACATGCCCAATTAAAATTAAACACCTCATCCCAATACAAGGTTTCCCCTTGTACTTTTTAAAAAATATATTTATGTATTCTGTATGTATGTATGCCTGCACACCAGAAGAGGATATCAAGATTGCATTCTAGATGGTTGTGAGGCACCATGTGGATGCTGGGAATTGAACTCAGACCCTCTGGAAGGCCAGTCAATGATCTTAACCTCTGAGTCATCTCTCCAGCCCCTCATACTTTTTTTTTTTTTTTTAACTTTATTTATTTGCCTTGGTGTTTTGCCTGGAACTGGAACTACAGTCAATTGTTAGCTGCCATGTGGATGCTGGGAATCGAACCCGGGTCCTCTGGAAGAACAGACGGTGCTCTTAACCACTGAGCCATCTCTCCAGCCCCCCCTCATACTTTTATAACCACCATTTCCTATGGGCCATGACTGTCTCTTCTCTATTCAGAGACAGTCCTTTGTTCCCCTCCGAGGCAAATGCCCCTGCCCGCTTCCCCTTCTCTCTAGTCCTCTGTCTCCTGTCTCTGTCTCTTGTTCCCTGCCCTCTGTCCCTCTGGGACAAACAAATCTCCTTTGTGCTGAGAGTTTGGTCTTGGGGGTCCTGAACCAATAACAATTTATTCAATAATAGCAATAAAATAATGATTTAGCAGAATACTTTCTAGGATTTAGCTGGGCAGGCCAAGACAGAGGAGGGCTATGTTGGGACCCTGGTTTTACAGATGTGGCACCCTGGGTAGGAGGTTCTTGGAGGAAGCTGATTATACATAGGTCAAAGATTATGCTTTAACAACACCCTTCTCCTCTCAATCTTCCAGTTCGATGGTTTATTGGGACTACCCAGCTAAACCTTGTCAGTCTAATCCCATTATCTGCTTAGTGGCCTCTAGACAGGGAGGGGAGCAGAGTAAGTCTGATGAACTGTATTTTATATACAGGAAAAAAGCATCCTTTGCAAGGCTCAGTACGATCAGTTTGTAATGTGGCTCACGAGGTCCATTAACATCCTCTCTTGGCTCCTCACTGTGTGACCTGTGTTCTGATGCCTGTGTCCACCAGTAAGCTGTGCTCAGTCTAAACTTTACAGGAGTGATGGCAAGTGTGTGTGCCTGAGTGTGGTTGCTGTATACTCCAGGGAATGGGCATGCACAGGTTGGTACATGCTTGGCTGCTGCGAGTCTGGCTCTGGCTTTCCACATGGCATGCTGCATACAAAGCAATGAGTAAGTACTAGGAACTGTGAATGGACATGCTGAGTCATGGGCAGCCTGCAGAGCACCAGTCTTCAGGTTTGGGGCCAGGCAATGTTTGAGCCAATTGGCCACATCTCTGTTTCAGGCATAAAAACATAATGTCTGGGGGACTTTAGTAGTTTCTGTTCTTTAGCCACTTAAGATGTTTGAACAGTGCTGGCTGGGTGACAGTTGGCAGCCTCTCTCTAAGGGCATGGACTGCACTGGCATCTCACACCTGTAGAAGAGTGCAGGCTGCCTCCTGCCGGCCTCACCTGTGTCCCGGTGATGCCCTGGGTGAAAACACCAGAAAGGGAATGAGAACTGGTCTTGACTTGGGCAGGAGACGCCTAACTTTCCCGTTTTCTTTTCTCTCCCCTTTCATTATAGTTTCCGAAAGTGCTGGTGTTGGGCAAAGGAGAAACGCTGACATTCCATGGTTTCCTTTCCCTGTGCCTGTCACAGGGAGCCAGAAGGCACAAACAAGACATCGCTGTTGGTGTGTGTGTGTGTGTGTGTGTGTGTGTGCGCGCGCGCGCGCGCGCGCGCGCGCGCATGCTCATTTATACAGGTTACTTTCTGTCAATTTGACACAAATTAGAGTCACTGAAACCTCAACTGTGGAATTTCTTTCATTAGATTGGCCAGAGGACCGACATGCTAAAAAAGAAAACCGGGGCTGGAGAGATGACTCAGAGGTTAAGAGCACTGACTGTTCTTCCGGAGGTCCTGAGTTCAATTCTCAACAACCAGGTGGCTCACAACCATCTATGATGAAATCTGATACCCTCTTCTGTATACTGTATACACAATAAACAAAATAAATATTTTTTTAAAAAAAGAAAAAAGAAAACTAAGACCCAAAGGCTGTCCTCTGAGCTCTACAAGCACGCTGTGGGACCTGCTTCACATACACACCCATTTTTTTCTTCTGTTTTTTTAAATGTTTGTGCAGGATAAGGGGGCACAAACATGCCTTTAATTGAAGCAGTTGGGAGGTAAATGTGGGTAGATCTAGTAGATCTCTGTGAATTTAAGCAAAGCTAGCCAGGGCTACATAGTGAGACTTTGTCTAAATAAACCAACAAAGTTGGGCAGTAGTGGCGCACACGTTTACTCCCAGCACTTGGAAAGCAGAGGCTGGCTGAGCTCTGTGAGTTCCAGGCTACACATCAAGACTCTGTCTTCAAAAACCAATAATGAACAAGCAGCAATCTGAAGAATACTCAGCAGCCACAAAGACCCTGATTCTTTGCTTCCGGAGACAGGGTCTTGATATGTACTCTCTGTGCATGGTCTACAGTGCGGGCATAACAGATGTGTGTTACTATACCCACGCACCTCAGGTGGGGTCGGTTATAACAAGGGATGCTGGCGATGCACTGTACATGAGAGAAACCCATTTCTCTGAGAGCCACGTTAGAGGCTAACCGATCAGATGACGGAGAGAATACACATAAGTGTGAGCCACGGATCACCTCAAGGCTCTGATTGCATTCTTCTGCCTAAAAATTCCTTTGTTTCTTACTAATTCTTATACAGAATAAGACAGGGTAGAGTGTATCACAATGGATAATGTAATTTAAAAATTTTGTTAGAGTTAAAAAGATGTGATCAGTAGCCTACTGACTTACACTTTTTAACTTAAATTTTAGGTTTCTTTGGTGAGGGATTATGACTGTTTTTAAATATAGAAACATCAAGTTCTAAAACCATCAGGGTAAAATGACATTGGTAATTATACTGACAGCTGCAGATATTAGCATGAACCTAATACCAAAAATAAGTCAGACCGTGGAGAATGGGAATTCGAAAAAGCAGGCAGAGGCAGCAACGAAGTTAATGTAATCTGACTTTTCTTTCTCCCAGCTGATTTTACTTTGAAATTTGAAAATTACTTTGCTAAGATAATGGAAGGGAGAAGCATCCACTGACTCTAGAAAAAGCAGCAGAAAATTGGAATCTTGATACAATTTTAATTATTGTTTTAATTTTACAGTTGTATAGGGTATGCTACCACAGCACTGAGCATGTAAAACGTGAACTGGTCAAGTCAGGATGATGCATCCATCCATCCCTCCCTCCCCATCACTAATACTTAGAGCCCATCCTGGAGGATGGTAGTGAGCTGATCAGCTAGAGCCACACTTATTTAAGTTTATTACTTTATCTAAACTCATTAGGGCACTCCTTATGCTCCTACTATACCTCCCCCACCCTTCCCAGCCTTTAATACTCACACATCATGATCATCTATTTTAGCTTTCACATGTGAGCAGGAAGGATTTGTCTTTCTGCATCTGACTTACACTCACAGAATCCCTTCCAGCTTCTTCCATTTTGCTGAAAATGGCAGGGCAACTTTCTTTCTTATGGAAAAAATATTCCTTTTTATAGATATGCATCCAATCACACATGGACAAGTCTCTTGTTGGTTCTACATCTTAGCATCTGTGAATGGTGCAATAACAAACATGGGTATGTACGCTGCTTTTGATATGCTGCCAAGATCATTTCCTTTAGGTATATCCCCAGAAGTAGACAGCTGGATTGTATGGTCATTCTGGTTTTCATCAACCAGAATCTGTGTGCTGTTCTCTGCAGTGGCTGGACCAACTTACATCCTTATCAACTGTTTGTGAGATTTCTCTTTCTCCACAGCTTTGCCAGCACAGGCAATTTCAATTTTTCCACAGTTAATTTTTCGAAAGAAAAGATTATTTATGTGTGTGTGTGGGGGGGGAGAGTTTATGTGTACCACATGCATGCAGTACATTCAGAGGTCAGATGAGGACATTGGATCTCCTGGAACTGGAGTTACAGATAGCTGGAAGCCGCTATGAGGATGCTGAGAACTGAACCTGGATCCTCTGCAAGAGCAGCCAATGCTCTTATGGCTCCATCCTGCAGTCCTTTCCCATTCGTTCTTATGACAAACAGAATGGCAGGACCACAACTAAATGAGGATGGTACAATTTTTTTCATATCACGTCCTTTTTTAAAAGAAATCAAATTTGGTTACTTTATTAAATTTATTTGGGCTGTGTGTGTTTTAATGTATTTATCTGGTGTGTGTGTGTGTGTGTGTGTGTGTGTGTGTGTGTGTGTGACAGTGTGACAGCATGTACATGGGGATCAGAGTACAACATGCAGGAGCTCAGGTCTTCAGCACATTTGCCTGCTGAGCCGTTTTCCTGACCCCTTTTATATGTCTTACTGGCCACTTGCTATTACTGTCTGTCTTGATTAACATGGAATGCTCATCATTTACCTATGTTCCTATTAGGTTATTCATCTTATATGTACATTTGTGAAGATAAGTTGTATGTCAGGAATCTGTCCACCTACAGAGGTATTTCAGCTGTTCCAATATGCCTGGCCCAGACCATGCTGCTGTCACTCCTTCTGATCTTGGTGACTTCAATAGGACTTTGCAGACCCAGATGGATGCTCTCTAGGGGAGGCACACTGGGGTTGATGATCCTACACACAACCTGATAAGAACTTCTGTCACTGTGGAGAGTTGGAATGAGGTAGATCAAGGATCAAGATTATCTCCACTGTCCCTGGTCTCCCACCCCTGTGTCTGACTTAACATCCCGTTAACAACCAGAGACAGTGAGATGCATGAGCCCATCAGACCACTAACTTATGCCACACAGGGACTATGATGTCATTGGTTAGCATGAGCACCTATAGCAGAGGTATCTCCACTTTGCTGTAACACACCTACCCAAAGCACTGACTCATGCATTTGATAAATGCCTTGATTTATAACTTGCTTTTATTTGGTGACTATTAAAATATCAATCCAGGGGGCTGGAGAGATGGCTCAGAGGTTAAGAGCACTGACTGTTCTTCCAGGGGTCCTGAGTTCAATTCCCAGCAAAACCACATGGTGGCTTACAACCATCTATGATGAGGTCTGGCGCCCTCTTCTGTAAAACTGTATGCATAATAAATAAATAAATAAATTTAAAATATCAATCCAACTATTCCCCCAGTGGACTGTGCCATTCAGGACATCCTGAAACCATGTTCCAGGCTGTGGTCATTACATCTGGTTCGAAATCAATGATCATTCATTCCATTTGGAGCAAGAGTTGCTTTTGTTTGTGTGTTTGTGTGTTGTGTTGTTTTGTTTTTCAACAGTGTGGTCCAGCACTGTGCAAGCTCCTAGAATGGGAGGTTCAGACCTGCAAGAAAACCCACAGGACATGATATCCTTTTATTAGGGCCACTGAAAAGAGATTGTCACCCTCCTTCAAGAGTCCCTTTACCCAAGATATCTGCCTTGGTAAGTGGCCCCTGTGGGGAAGGAGGGCAAGGAAGGGCATGATCCAGCATATGGACACAGCAGTTCAAAGTGTGGATCTGCTGATGTCCTATGTCACCACAGGAGCAGGTGCTCAAGGGACTGGAAGTGCACAGACGGATATGACTGTTCCACTGGAACCTGCATTTCTCTCTCTCTCAGAGAATCTCAAAGGAGAAGAGCTGCAGCCCAAAAGCCCAGTTCTGAATTCTTGGCAACTGCGGAGGATCTTTCCCTGAAGTTGCCAGCGGCCCAGTTCCCGCACAAAGTGTTATAATTGGGCACAAGCGCAGCACACGGAGGACGCATCATCACCCCCCACACACAGGCTTTTAAGGTCCCTCCTATAGTTAGACCCCATGAATTTTCTCCTGCCCCTTCTCCCACCTCCATCTCTGGGGGCTGAAGGACTCACCCGGCAGTGGATTTGCTCCCAAATAAACCTGATCTTTTACTTTTTAAATTTAGTTCAATCTGGTTTACTGCATCAGCAGAAAAATCTATATCAGGGTACAGAAAACATATTAATGATCAGTGGATAGTTGGGCTAAACTGACACCTTCTCAGTGTAGATTCCTTCACACCTGTCACTCCTACAGAGAAAGCCACTACTATGGGGTTTGGTTGCTGCATCCAGATATGGCTCATCCGGTCCAGAGCCATATCAAAGAGGAGAGTATGCCTTGTGACACATGCACCAGAACTGGACCCTATGAGGCCGGCCTCTTCTCTCACCCTGGCTTGCTTAGCTGAGCTGTTTCTCTCCATTGTTTGGACCTGAGTGTATTCCAGAACCCTTGGCTCCTCAGCTCTCAGATGTCCAGTGCCTGTAGTGGGGCAGGGACTCAGGCAGGTGCAAACATATGTGTCTGCCTGTGCACTCTCTGTGGGATGGAATAAGACGGGAAGTGAGTCTTTAGACTCACACTGTGCTTTGTTTCTTGTTATTTCTTTTTAAAATATTTATTTTTATTTTATGTGAATTGGTGTTTTGCCGCATGTATAACTGTGTAAGGGTGCCAGATCTTGGAATTACAGGCAGTTGTTAGCTGCTATGTGGATACTGGGAATTGAACTCAGGACCTCTGGAAGAACAGTCAGTGCTCTTAGTGACTGAGCCATCTCTCCAGCCCCTGTTTCTTGTTTTTTTTTTTTTAAACAAACAACCCAAAACTTGGAGAATTCATGGAGAACTGATCAACAATCTCTGTCCCCTAAGGTGTAACAAGACCTTGATTTGGGTCAATGGAATAGAATAGATGTGATGTTTTTCAGATAAAGCTGTGTCTGAAGGCCTAAGTGCATCCATTACTGACATGTGTTGTGTAAGTTTCCTAGAAACAGCTTGGATTCTGAGTGTCTGGCTTGGACCTCATCTGTTGCCTAGTAGCAACTAAAGGCCTCTATTCCAGCTGAATGATTCATCTTAAATATGAACTAAGAGCCAAGGCTGAGAAGAGAAACACCAACATCTGTGGAGAGAATCAAGAGAGCTAGAAATAAAAAAGGAGAGATAACAAAAACATCAGCAATATAAAAGAGTAAACAGAAAGACTCAGAGAATGAAGGACTTTGGGAAGCTGAGAAAATGAAACTGAGGAAAAGCACACAAGGAAATAAGAAAGCCACAGAAACATGGGGCACGGCAGTGAGCAGCACTCATCATGGCCATGAAATCAAGAAAATATAACACAGCTGTGTTGCCAAGATGAAAGCAGAGAGGGATGATGGGAGTCCCTGGTATCCAAGAGTCGAACTTCCTGATAGTGTCATGTATATTAGCAGTATTCAACCTTCATAACAGAAAGCAGTAAGAACCTTCCACTGAGAAATGAGACCAAACCCAAGAGGCAGCCAAGATGACTGACAGTAGAAGCCTCTCTGGAGATGAGGGGGAAGGGTAGGCAGGTCAAAGACCTGTAAACACGATTGGCTTTTAAATCAGCTTCTTGCACTACCTTATTATTTCAGTTTTTAAATCACAGAGTCATGTTCTGTTTCCCGCCATCTCCCTCTCAGCTCCTCTCTCTGCAGAGGAGCTGTGCACTGTCCTTTTGTGAGCTATCCCAAAGATGAGATAAAGATTAGTTTTAAAGGAGCAAACATCTGTGAGCCTACCGGTCTACTTGGTCTACAGTAGCTATTGTAGAAACTTTGTGAACTTTCCTCAATTCCTGAGACCCTAGATAATCTTCCCACAGCTGCTTCTGGAAGAAAGAAATCATGCCATCTAGTTAAAAATTAAGAAATGTATGCTATTACGACTTTTATTTCTGTTTCAGAGGCATGGGCCCCAGATTGCAATTTGCTTGTATTTTAGAATGTCGAGATACAGCCAAGTTAAATGTTACCTTAAACTTGACCAGGAACCTTTTTTGTACAGCTCATGGAAACTCTGGCTGCTATTTAGCCAAAGGTTAATTACAGATACTGTAAATGAAGAGAGAAAACTTAGCTCAAGAAACCCCATTTTGCATTCTAGTAGCTATTTTATAAAAAGGTACAATAAAGTTTAGTTTCACATTTCTGGCAGGGGGCCTACTCAGTTGTGGGAGAATAGTCATGCCTGATCAATCCTGGGAAAAGAACATGTGCTAAAAGAATAGACCTAGCAGGGAGCCTCCCCAGTTCTGAGAGAAGAATAGCTTCCTACCTGCCCAGCTCTGGTAGATTAGCTAAGACATCCGCCCAGTTCTGGGAGAGGAATAAATTCTTGCTTGCTCAGTTCTGGGAAAAACCAGCCACCCCAGGTAGGGTTCAGGTGGGGTCCACCCAGGTGGGGTTCAAAGATACTTTAGGGCAGAAAGACCCTAAGCACTAGGCAATCAGTAGCATATCAGCATCCTGTCTCCAAGTAACCAACTTGTTGTAATTTTTGCCTATAAAAGATCCCTTGTAACCAAAGACACCAGCTACTCCTTGCTCTGTTATCACAGAAGCTTGAAGTATGCTCCCTGCCTGGCATGTATTGTGCTGCCAATAAACTTTGCTATTGCATACCAGACATCTCTAGCTTCAGTGGTCTCTCTGTGGGTCGAGCTTTGGACATAACAGTCAAAAAGAAGATGCAGTGTGGGGGCAGCCCAATCTGTTATTAATCATGGTGAGTTTGATCCAGTCTGCTAACTCTCACTCAGGACTCAGGATTCACTCCAAATGTATATAAGCAGAGAAGACAGAGCAGGGGAGAAGCCAACTTTTCAAAGCTTCCCTGTTTTACTGCAGCTGGAACAAGAGGAGCCTCAACCTTTGAACTCCAAGAAGATCATGTCATATGACACATCCATAGCAAAGCAGTTCCAGGCTCTGTTAAAATCTTCATACACTTACTCAAACATCACATACCATGCCACTGCTGGCCTATATGTGACAGCTGGGAAGAGCAAAGGCAGATGGGGTGTGCTGGAAAGACATTGTGTCATGATTCAGAATCTTACTATGTATCCCCAGATGACCTCAAACTTGAGATGTTGCCCAGGCTGGCCATGAACTGACTCTTCCTGCCTCAACCTCCCTACTGCTTGAGATCACAGGCAAGCACCACCATGCCCCACTTGGCAAGCTAGTGTATTTCTTATGATGTCAACTAATGGAAATACTTGACTAAGCCATAAATCTTGGAGTTGGACACTTGTTTATAATCTTTTTTTGTCTAGGACTTGCGTTATGATTCTTTAGGCCCACGTAAAGCCCACAGAGTTATACAATGAGATGGGAAGCGGAGACCAAGAATCCTTGGAAGCTCACGGGTCAGTGAGACTGGCTCATGCAGCCACAACAAAACCAGAGTGGATGCTCATGACCTGACACCGCCTCACCCACTCTGTTTACTTAGTCCATTTTGCTGGTGTGACCATCCTAACTTCAGTCTTTTAGGCATGGATAGCTCCATCATAAGATCTAGAATGCTGCTATCTCAAACAAAGACCCCTCTGTGGAATATGGAATAGATTGCCTTCCTAAAGCTATGGACATTTGAGCCAAGCCATTGAGTCTTTTTGTTTGTTGTTTGTTTCGGTACTGAAAATTGAACCCACTGACTTGTGTATGCCAGCAAAAGTTGAGGCATTAGGCCATACCTCAGCCTTCTTACTTTTTTAGCTTGAGAAAAGGCCACACCCCATTTTTCAAGCCAGCCTTGAACTTACTCTGCAGCCCACTTAGGCCTTGAATTTGTGGCCCTCCTGCCTCAGCCTCCAGAGTAAGGTGTGACAGGCTCTCACCATCAGGGCCTCCACAAGGCCAAATTTATGAGTACAGGATCCTACATTAACACACATGCACAGTATAGTCTTATTTACAAAATGTGAACAGCACATTTAAAGGCTCCTAACTTCAGTTTTGTCACAGGGAAAGTTCTAAAATAATTTACCTCTTAGCATAGTGGTAGCTGGCCACATTTACACTATAGTTTAATAATGGCTTCAGGCCAAGAAAACAAGACTAAGAAGCCCTCCTTCCATAACTCTCTCTGTAGCCAAGCTGACCTTGAACTCAGGATCCTCTCCTGCCTCCTCCTCCTGCTGTGTGTGAGGACTGCAGCCACACACAGAAGTCCTGCAGGATTCTCTCTAGAGCAGGGCTGTGCTACGGAGCCAGCTCTGATTACCACTGCAGGATAAAGCAACCCACATGTCTGTAAACTTGCCTGGGGATGCATGAGCTAGCTTAGGAAACATCACCCCTCCCCCTAATACTGCTGTGTGTTTCTTGGGAGAGCAGCTTTATGGACAGATGAGGGACAAGGAAAAATGATTTTTGTTGATATTCTTTTTGGTTTTTAAAAACTCTATTTATTATTTAATTTGTCTTTTTTTGTTTTATGACAGAGCCTCATGGTATAGCCCTGAATGTCCTGGAACTAGCTATGTAGACCAGGCTAGCCTTAAACTCACAGAGATCTGCCTGCCTTTGTCTCCCAAGTGCTAGGAATAAAGGCGTTTGCCACCACAGCTGCCTACATTTTTTTAAAAAAAGATTTGTTTTTATTTTCATTCATGTGTATGTAGGTGTGACTGTGTGTCTGCCACATGTGGGCAGGCACCAGTGAGTCAGAAAAGGACTTCAGATCCCCTGGAGCTGGAGTTACAGATAGCTGTGAACTGCCCAACCTGGGTGCTAGGAATTGAATTTGGATCCTTTGCAAAAGAACTACATTCTCTCCCGGCCACTGAACCACCTCTCCAGGACCTCCTGTATATCGTTCTGAAATTCCAGTCATGAAACACTGTCTCTAAAACATCAATTAAAATTTCAAAATGATAAGGCTATGCTGCTCTGAGACAGAGTCTCAGTCTGTAGACCAGGCTGACTTTTGAAAACAAAAGACTGCCTGCCTTTGCCTCTGGAGTGCTAGGATTAAAGGCATGTGCCACCTCTTGTGGCCCCCTCCTCATTTTGTTGGCTCTAGAAGTCACTTAGCATGAAGACAAGGAAGATTCCCTTAATCCCTCTCTTACTAGATGCTTTTAATTTCATGAAAGAAAGGGTGCTGATTTTCAGCCCATGCCTCTCTGGCATCTAGGGAGATAAAGTATTTTTTTTCTCTTTAATATCTTAATGCACTGAATAAGAGTAACAGATATCTTCAAATTGAATAGACTTTCCATTTCTGGAATTAACTCATGATATATTATTTTTTTAATCCATCACTATATTTAATTTAATTGGGGGTTATGAGGACATTTTCCATCTGCATTCCTAAGGATCATTCACTAATCACTTTCTTCTCATTGATCACTTTGGGTATCAGGTTTGTGCAGACTCATAAAGGAGCAGGATGGGTCCATTGTCTTTGGACCACAGGAAAATGCACAAAACACACACACTCTCTGGTCGCTAATCACTTAGCCCCAGGTACCTCCAGTACCCCTTAGACTGTCTTTCCTTCTTCCTGGTTTCTTTTTTCTGCATTGCCCTCAGAAATCATGCAATTCCTCCAAATTTTCAGATTTATTGTTATAGTTTCACATGACTGATCTATCATTTAAAAATGTTCCTGTATCTCTATTGTTTCCCCTATACATCTAACATACCATATTATTTTATTTCATGTGAGGCCAGAAGAAGGTGTCCAGTTCTCTGGAACTGGGGTTACAGATAGTTGTGAGCTGCCATGTGAGTGATAGGAACTGAATGCTGATCCTATCTCCCCCAGAAGAGCAGTCAGCTCTTTTTTTTTTTTTTTTTTTTTTTAAACTTTATTTATTTATTTGCCTTGGTGTTTGCCTGGAACTGGAACTACAGACAATTGTTAGCTGCCATGTGGGTGCTGGGAATTGAACCAGGGTCCTCTGGAAGAGCAGACGGTGCTCTTAACCGCTGAGCCATCTCTCCAGCCCCGAGCAGTCAGCTCTTAACAGCTGTGCCACTGCGCTATTGTGTGTGTGTCATAACAAACAACCTTTTAGTTCCATTTTTAAATTTTTGGAGAACTACTATAGTAACTCTCAAATTGGTAAAGATGTGGGCTAAAGTATGGGAAAATGTAAACAGCTAATGAAAGGAGGCTGCACCAGTCACTTTTCTGTTACTATAACAAAATACTTGGGTAATTCATCTTAAAAAAGGAAAGTTTTTTTGTTTTGATTTTTTGTCCTACATTTCAGGGGTTTCAATCTATGGTCAAGTTAGTCTTGACAAGGTGGGATGTTCATGGAAGGAGCAAGCTGCTTACTTCATGAGGCCAAGAAAAGACAGAGGGGGGGAGAGAGGGAGGGAGGGAGGGAGAGAGAGAGAGAGAGACAGAGAGAGAGACAGAGAGACAGAGAGAGACAGAGAACCTGCAATTTCCTCTTCAGGTGACCTAATACCTCCTATTAGGCTGCACCTCTTAAAGGTCCTAACACTTCCCAATGGTTCCAAACTGGGGTCCAAGCCTTTAACCAGGGAGCCTCTGGGACATTCCAAAAATGGACTTTACCAGGAGGGTGACCACTAACAACAGACAAAGAGTGGAAGAGCAGTGGCCAGAATCTGGAAGCAGAATCTGCAAAGACGCCAGCAGATGCCAGATGTCCACAGGGAGGAAGCTATGTTACAGCCTGACCCTTCTCTTTCCCTGCTGGTGCTTTACTTTGATCAAATGGTTTTGGACAGAATTCCATGAGCTCAGTGTCCTGAAACTTAGGATATAGTAGGAAAGGGAGAGTTGAATAGAGGCTGGATCTACTCACCTCAAAAAGAGTTGAGGGAGCTACAGTCCCCCAGCAATGCCATCTTACAGTAGAGAGCCAGGCGATTATGACCAGCACCACCCAAGTACTGCTCTGCTGCCACAGACATCTAAACAGATGCTTGCCGGATGGCATTACTTACAGAGAGGACCTGCACTTCACAGCCTCCTTTATCCAGTTACATGGTTTCAGTTCCCATGATTAACTGCTGTAATTGTCCTAATTTCATCAGACCATGATTCCAATTTTAGGAAGCAGCGATTTCCTGGTAGATGTGGCTCTCTGCTGCAGCCAAGCACCACTACAGTACCCAGGCTCATTTTTTGTACATTCCTGTTGAATTCTAGGCCCTGTTGAGAAAATCTTGGCTGATAATGTGTTCTGATTTATTGTTATTATTTGGCCAGAAAAGATCACCAAGGTCCTGGGGAAGACTTAATAGGAGCATTCTGTAGAACTGTGAGGCCCTGAGTTCAAATCCCTAGGACCGACATAAAAAACCTGGCTTGTACACACACACACACACACACACACACACACACACACACACAAGCTCCATGAAGTATGTGAAGTCACAGAATGCAATAGTGCTTTGACATTCATTGCAATCACTGTCTCCCATGGAATCTGTGGTCAGGGGATGGGGGAGGCATGGCTTGTTCCTTTGCTATCACCTGGGTCTCTCTCAGCTGGACAGTGTCAAAGTTGTGGTTGTCTGCAGGTGTGTTCAACTATACACGAGCGGACACTGTCCTTAAAGAAGGGCTGAAGTGGGTCTGTTGTTTAGAATCTACACATGGCTTTTCTGTACAGCATGGACTTTCTCAGGTGATCACTTGGCTCCAGGGCAACAAGAGGGAGGCCGTGATTAGAAAGGCACAATGGTTTCTCAGCATCTCCCTTGCCACTGTGTGACGGCTGCAGAGAGGCTGGTGAGTGAGGGGACAACAAAAGTTCTGTATTTTTTTGAGTCGGGGTCCCATGTGTTCTGGGTTGGTCTTGAGCCTTGTCACCAATGATTATCTAGAATTTTGATACTCATGCTTCTACCCCAAGTTCTGAAGTTACAGGTCTGTCCCTCTACCTGTACCGCTACAGGCTAGCTCATGCAGTGTTGGGGAGCAAACCTAGACTTTGTATATGCAGGCTCTCTGACAACTGAGCTACATCCCAAGGCAAGATCCTGCTTTATGATGGATGAATATCTTTGTTATACTATGAAAAACACTGCTGACACATACATATGTGTACAGACATCTTTGGAAAACATAACATAATTATAACTAATATGTCGTAGGAGGCTATTCTGGGCAATGACCACAATAAATTATTACTGTAAGGCTATGCTTTTGTACACTATAAATATTGATTTAATAAAACACTGATTGGCCAGAAGCTAAGCAGACAGTAAATATAGGTAGGGCAACCAGACAAGGAAAGTTCTGGGAAGAGGAAAAGCAGAGTAGATGCCAGCCAGATGCAGAAGAAGTAAGAAGAAAATTCTGCACTGAGAAAAAAGTCCTAATCCATGTGACTAAACATGGATAAGAATCATGGATTGGTTTAAGAGTAAGAGTGAGTAAGTAACAAGCCTGAGCCATAGGCCAAACAGTTTACAATTAATATAAGCCTTTGTGTGATTTTTTTTTTTTTTGGACTAAATGGCTGCAGGAGTAGCTGGGCGGGACAGAGAAACTTATGACTACAGGTTATGAGGTAAAATAAAATTACAGAACAGTACTTACAAGCCAGGCTTGCTGGCTACGCCTTTAATCCCAGCACTCCAGAGGCGGGGGCAGGTGATGCTCTATGAGTCTGAGGTCAGACTGATCTATATAGTGAGTTCCAGAACAATACGGGCTACATAATGAGACCTTTCTCACAAATGAACTACAGCAAAAATCCAAACCCAGGAAAACAAAATAAATATTTTCCCCCAAGAAACCACAAAAAACAAAACCAGTGTGCACAGTATAACCCCAGGTTGAAGGATTAATACTTCTTTCTAGTAGTGAGGTAACTGGGATGAAAAACCAGCCTGCCTCTATCTTAGGCGTAAAGCCATCTCATAGTAAAGACAGAGTAAGTTCATTCCTGTTCATGATTAAACCTCTGGGCTCTGCCCCATGTAACCTTAATTACAAATTGTTCTGTACTGCCTCTTTCAGGAATGGCAATTGTGTCTTTGTTCAAAAGTTATTTATAACCATTGTGCAACTCTACCTTTGTTTCAAAAGGTTATATGACCCCCTATGACTACCTTGTCATGACCACCTGTTACATTCTGTTCCTGTGACCCCACCTATCCCCCCACCATTTGAAAACCTCCTACCCCTAAACTCTATAAAAGCTTTGTCTTTCTCACATTCAGTGATGACAACTTGAACCCCATTAGGGAAGACAGCTCATGTGCATGAATAAAAAAAGCTTGCTTTAATTAATTGCATAGTATAATTAATTTGGCCATAATGATTTGGGTGGTTGTCTTTCCTCTCCCATCTTTGGGATTAACAGAGACTCTTGCTTGACGCCCAGTTCATCCTCCTCCTCGCCACAGTAAATGTGACTTTGTAATGTTATCTTTTCTCACTCCCAACCCCATTTGTTTATTTAGGGAGACAGGGTTTGGCTCTGTAGCCCAAGATAAGCTTGAACTCACTGACCTCCTGTCTCAGTCCCTAAGTGTTGGGTTACAGCCGTGCAGAGCTAGGCCTAGCCTGGAGGAAATGTCATCTTTTCACAAAAAAGTGCACACTTACCAAAGGGTGATAAGTACCTCCTGTCTATGCCAAAGGTCATAGTGGACAGTCTACCCTCTCCTTTGCCTGAGGGGCTTTGGGGGTGGGGATATGAATGAATTCTGAAAGACACATGGGTTTTGTCTGTCTTCATAGTGTTTCAAAAACTAGACAAGTTGGTCTTAGAGTTGCAGGACTTGAGCCTCTGTGAATCAGATCTAGAACCACTGGCCTTATCTTGCATGTATGCACCCTCCTGGGTCTAGTGGCAGCTGTACCCAGAGGGGACATAGCCTCTCCAGGACCCTTCGGCACCACTTGGCTCTGACCTGCATGTACTCTGTATCTGTACTGGAGGTTACCTGTCCTGCCACTTGTTGACTTTGGCCTCCAGCTATTTGAGTTTGACATCTAGTGTCTAATAAGGTGAACTTGTGAGTGCCATTATCACTAAGACTTACATCAAACAGACCTTTATATGGGATCCCCCTAAAGTGCATAATGAGTCTAGGATTTGGGTGCAAGTACTCATAGGAGAAGCCATTCCCCAGATCCTTTCAGGAAAGTCAAAGTGAGCCAGAGGTTAGCGGCAGACAAAGGCTGAATACAAGGGAGCAGCGAGCCCCGCTCTGGGAACCATGTAAGAGACACAGACAAACCAGGCACCGAGGAAGCTAAGCTGTCTGTCCACCAGCTGCCCCGAGCACTGTCTCCCTGACATTTCCAGTCACTCCCACCATGTTCCTATAGGAAGAGGAAGGCCTTAGAGAAAGAAGCAGGAGACGTCTTTAAGCGTGTCATGCAGTCCCTAACGAGGTGCACAGCAGGAGGGCATCAGGCACCACGCTGGCACGTTGTCCATGTAAAGGGTTTCTCATGCCCATCCTGATGACTTTTCATGGGAAATGAGATGAGTTAAATGAGCTATTGCATAATCCTAATTTGTTCAAATCTCTCTGTGAATCGCTGATGGCGTGCATCCTGTGCCTGCAGGCAGGCTGTGGCTTCTCCAGGGAGAGCTTTGCTGTCTTCTGTGTCAAGAAGCAGCTTGAACAGTCAGGACAATTTTCCTCCTACTGGTGATGCTCCTGGGTATTTTCGCTAAGACTCTGTCATGGAGGTGGAGAGGGCAGGGTGCTGTGGCACTGATTTCCAGCAGCATGTGGCCACAGTCACAGAGTATGAGTAAAGTTATTTAAGGTGAGGCTCCAGGAGGTGTCTATGGGTTCTCAGTGTGGACAAGAGTCTGAAAGAGGGACCCAAAGACTGGTGCTGAGGTCAGACCTTCTTCCTGAGTGTGTGTGATGGTCTGGTTCTTCCCTTGGGCCTTTGGGTGGATACCTTGTTTGTCTGTTTTTGAGACAGGATCTCATTGTGTAGCTCTGGCTGTTCTGGACTCTCTATGTAGACCAGGCTGGTCTCAAACTCACAGAGATCCACCTGCCTCTGCCTCCCAAGTGCCAGGATTATTTTCCATTTTAAGAGGAGCTTTCATGAAGCTCAGGCTGGCTCCTACTTACTATGTAGTAAAAGATGGCCCTGGGCTTCTGATTCTTTTGTTTATACCCCACCACCAGAGTGCTAGAATTACAGGTCACCATGCTCAGTTTCTGTGATACTGGGGATTGAACCTCATGCATGCTAGAGAAGCATCCTACCAGCAGATCTACAGCCTCAACCTTGGGCAGTTTTATGAAACACCTTTCTCTTTTGCAAAAGAAAATTTGATACGATAACAGGTATAAAGACAGATGCCATAGATGATGGCCTAGGGTGGTTAGTATAGAATGGCTTTTCTAGGTTCTTATTAAATTGGACACTATACTATGCTGAGCCTTTCAAGCAGCACTTTTTTCTCTTTTAATTTATTATTCATTTTACATACCAACCACAGGTACTCCTCCTACCTCTCCTCCCAATCCCCGCCCATCCACTCCTCCAACAGGTAAGGCAAACCATGGGGGGTCAACACAGCCTGGTTCATTAAGTTGAAGCCAAACCAAGTCCCTCCCCTGCTGCATCAAGGCTTAGAATGGGCTCCAGGAAGGCAGTTCATGCATCATGAAGAGATCCTGGTGCCACTGACAGGGACCCCTCAAACATACCAAGCTATACAAGTGTCTCCTACATGCAGAAGATCTAGTCCTGTCCCATTCAGGTTCTATAGCTGTGGGTCTAACGTTTTAAGTTCCCATGAGCTTGGTTCAGCTGTCTCTGTAGATTTCCCCATCATGATCCTGATCCCCTCTTTGCTCAAATAATCCCTCTATTCTCTCTTCAACTGGACTCCTGGAGCTCGACCTAGTGGTTGGCTGTAGATCTCTTCAAGGAGCAATTTTTGACAGACCCAGTGGGAAAGGTGACAGCCTTGATTTTCATAGGTGACTTCTCACTACAGATGTAGACATGGAAGAGAGGGTTCAAATCCTTCAGTATCTGATGCCAAGTGGGATACAATTCTCAAGATTTGGACCTTGTGATCAGCTCATCTAGAGCAGAAGCAGACAGGTGACACTGGCAGTCTGGGTGTGGAGATGAGAGATGCTAAGTCCTCCTCAAAGACGATTCCTTCTCATCTCCATACCTACTTACCCTTTAAGACCTCAGTGAGAATCCCATGGGCTAAGCATGTTAGTTAGTGCCTGCCTTTAATTCCAGCACTCCGGAGGCAGTGTCATGGGAATCTCTCTGAATCCAAGGCCAACCTAGTCTACATGGTGAGTTCTAGACCAGCCAGAGCTACACAGTGAAGCCCTGTCTTGAAAAACAAACTCTTCAGAAGGTTATTTGTTCAAGAGACTGTTAGTTACTTTTCTTATCTCTGAGACCAAATACATGGCAAGAAGTAACTCAAGCGAGAATGGATTTATAAGGATACACACTTTCATGACAAAGAGCAACTTTGTTGCAGCAGGGACATGTGCTAACTGATTGTCCACAACTCAGAGGACCAAAAAAACAGAGATGAGACAGAAAGTAGGCTACAAATCTCAAGGCTCACCCTGCAGCAACTCACTTCTACCAAGGCCCTGTCTCCCAGTGGTCGCAACCATCCAATACAGCTGAGGAAGAAGTATTCAAATGAGCCTGTGGGAGACATTTTACAAAGCAAAGCAAGCATAATCTCTTCTCAGTCACCTTGACCTCATAATCAGTGAATTTGTACCCTACCCCCATGTACTTCACCCCTATTTACTAGAAAAAAATAATTGAGGCATAAAGACTAATACTTTTGATTGTTCCCTGTGTTTGTGAGGATAGAACTCAGGGCTTTGTATATGCAGAATAAACATTTTACTACTGAGCTACAACTCCAGTATTATTGACTGAGGCTGATAAGCTGGATCTTTTTTTAAACACTAATAAGCTAACGTATTTTCTGCATATAGAGGAGTCCCTTAAAGATCAGAAAAGCCACACTGGCTCATTTAAGGCAAATTATGAGGTTGACCAGTTGTCTTTTTCTCTATCTCTACACAAGGGGATTGACTAGTGATTCAGTCTGGGAACTCATACTTTTTCAGTATTATTCACAAAGATTGTCTTCCTTTCTTTTTCTTTCTTTTTTTTTTTTAAATATTCTTTCTTTTATATAGTCTTATTCTCAATGCAGAGTACTAAAGCAAAATTCACTATGTAGTTCAGGCTGGTCAAAATTTCACAGCAATCCTCCTGCTCTAATCTCCCGAGAGCAGTGATTACAGGTGCAAGCCACTACACCTGCTTCTAATGAAGTCTCATAGCTGAATCTACACAGCTCTGTGCTTTGCCTGTTGTTTCTGTCCCCCTTGGAGCCTTGTGGAGACAGCTGCAAAGCCTGCTAATTGCTTGATTATTTTCCCATTTCCTGGCCAAAATTTGAGAACAAAAACATTGCCCATTGCTAGGGAACTGCCTCAGATATTTATAATCTAGATCTAAAGACCTCCTTTCAAAAAAGGATGTAAATGAACCAGGTGGTGGTAGTTTTAATCCCAGAACTCAGGACGCACAGGCAGGCAGGTCTCTGAGTTTGAAGCCAGTTTGGTCTATAGATTGAGTTCTAGGATAGTCAGGGCTACATAGAGAGAAACTCTATCTCAAACAACAATAAAATAATAATAATAATGATGATGATGATGATAATGAGATGTAAATAAAAGGTGCAAAATTAGGTTTTAGAATGTCAGGGATTTGAGTAGGAAAGACCTTGAAGGCCTAACTGTGTTTGTGTGAGGGTGAGTAACCCTTTGCTGGACTCTAAGAGTAAGTTTTGCTGCTGTTATTTGTGGCCCTGGAAATTGAATTGGAGCCTTATGTTCTAAGGCAGAATTTCTACCATTGAGCTGTATAATCCCTCACTTTAAAAATAATTTGAGTATAGAATTTACTCTGTAGCCTGGCAATCTTAGAACTCATGATCTTCTTGCTTCAGCCTCCCAAGTAGCAAAGATCACTGGCCTGAGCTACCGGGCCTGGGTACTAGTAAGTTCTTGTTTGAAAGGTACAGTACAAAGCTGCAGTTAAAGGGGGCATTGGAATGCCCCTCTTCTTCTCCCATAAAGGCATATGCAGCCTGCTCATGGTAGAGTCAGACACCTCCGGAACTCAATCACATCCATCCAGAAGCTGGACCCCGAGAAGGAAACTTTCCTGTGGCCTGGGGCTGAGCACCTTCCTCTCTGAGCTCTGAAAGGGGCAGGCACAGGACCAAAACGGAGAATAATGGAGGCAATGTGGAGTACCATTTGCTCCTTATTCTACACGCATGTATATATCTCCATATATGAACACATACTTGTATACATTTGACTATTTGAATTGGCTTTTGAGAACAGGTAGATTAACTTGGCATCATGGAGCACACACTGTGCCTCCAAGTGCGATAACACCCGTATGGTCTGAATCACCTTTGATATATAGTGAGAATGGGTTGTTTTTCTTTCGATGCTTCCTGGGTATGAGCACACAAGATGCAGAGCCATCCTGCCTCTGTTTATATTTAAAATAGAGCCAAGTGATGCTTGTAAGATGAAGCCACCAGGGAATGGCTCAGTGCAGGGCACAGCCAGAGCTGAGTCAGGGCCTCTGTCCATGCTCTTGTCTCTCCTACTTCTCTGTGGTTCCCTTTCAACCCTGTTGAGGTGTGTAATTTTATTTTATGTGCATTGCTGTGAGGGTGTCAGATCCCTGCAACTGTTGTGAGCTGCCATGCAATTCACTGGGAATTCAATGTGGGTGCTTCTGGAAGAGCAGCCAGTGTTCTTAACTGCCCTGGACTTCCTTCTTGCCTATCTTCCTGCCTTCCTTCATTCCTTCCTTCCCCCTCCCTCCCTCCCTCATTTCTTTTCTTTCTTAATAGGGTATCTCTGTTGTAGCCCTGTCTGTCCTGAAACTCAGAGATCCGACTGCCTCTGCCTCCCACGTGCTAATATTAAGGTGTGGTTCACCATGCCTGACTTGTTGTTTGAAATGGTTTTGCTGTGTAGCTCAAGCCGTCCTTGAACTTGAGATCTTCCTGTCTCCACTTCCCTTTGCCCTCAATATCCTCATCCGTCATGACACATAACAGAAAATCTCTGTTGCTGCAGGCAGGGTCTCTCCTTAGTTCCTACAATACCAGCTGGGTATTTTTAGATTTGGTACCCTATGTTTCAAGGCTACCTCATCTCAAAACTCCTACTGAGCGCTTATTAAAAATGTGAGTTCCTCTCAATACCCCAGCAGAGATAGCGGCTCAGGCAGCTGTACATCTCCGGTACCAGTATTCACATCCTACTCTCATGTTTTCTAAAGCCATGACCAGGTACAATTCATGACAAGCATTCAATGCCCCACACATCATTGATTGTCTCAATAACAGTTACTGTGAGACTAAGCTTAATCATTCTACTGAGATGCATGCAAATGGGGGTGTTCACAGGTAGGAAAGCTGTGCCCCATACTCTCTACCAGGTGTGTCTTAATTTCTTTCCTGTAGCTGTGTTAAAATACCCAGTGTGCTTATCTGGCTCCCAGTTCCAGGTTAGAGACTGTCAGCTGTGGAGATGTCAGAGCAGCTAATCCCAGCACATCCACAGTGGAGAATTCCTGCTCAGATGGCCTATTCAAAGCGCCCCTGCTTAGGCAATGGTGCCACTGCCACTGGGGATAGTCTTCCCACTGAGACCTCCAATGCAAACGAAAGCAGATTAATATGAGAAGTGTAAGCGCTGATCATAAACTGTCCAATAGCACCTCCCATCAGCCACTTGTAAGTATTATATCTCCTTATTTTTAAATCAAAGTATAAACTAGGCAAAACTATGGGTCTGTGGCTCCATCAGGCAAAGATGTTCTCGGCACACTTGACACCAATATGAGCAGAAGTAAAAATAAATGCTATCTTCAGGGTGATCTGTAAGTATACGGTGTCTCAAGTAGTTCTTGGATAGAGTTTTTCACAAGCTAGGAAGATGATACAAGCAGACATGGCCACAGACCAACTCCATCTAGACAAGCCCTCCTTACGATTCCCACCATGGCTTACTCTAGAGCAGGTGAAATCATTAATGAAGGCTACCCATCTCAGGTGCCACCACAGCCACATTCTCTTTTTCTCTAGAGAATAATCCCAACTAAGGAGTCCTTTCAGTGAGCTTCAGAAGGACAAGCCATCTGCAACCAGAAAGTGCTGTTCTGAGGAGCGTCTCTACAGATGGGGTCCAGTGGCTCTTCAGTCATAGGTGCCCAGGGGAGCAAGGGCTTCTCCCCCCCCCACCCCAGGTGCTTCTGGAATAGATACCCAGGGGTAGATTGCTCTGGGCATAATAGAGTGTTTTTCAGAGCAAAGGCTTTAATTTTGTTCTTGAGCACACACATGAAGCATCTGAGAATGTATTCAGCATTATTATAGCCTGTCAACAGCTTTGTCCCTGGGGTCTTCTAAGGCAAATACATATTAATACTAATATAGGAGATTTAAGAATTGACCATAAATGAGCCAATACCATCACCTATTGGCCCCACAAAGGTATTACATCTTTAAACAAACAAAACAACAAAAAAAAAAAAACCCAAACAACAAAAACAGAGAACCAAACAGACAAATCTGTGGATTTATGGTTCAGTCAGGCAAAGGCGCTTCTGGGACACTTGACACCGATAGGAACAGAAAAGTGGGGTAGGAATTGTCTCTTCAGGGCAATCAGTAAACAAGTGATGCCACAAGAGCATTTTTAATTGAGTTTTTCACAAGCTATGAAGATGAACCTGCTTGGAGAGGTGTGGGGAAGGGTGCAGGTGTGGGTGGAGTTCAGGAGAGTGGACCACAGAGCCCACAGCCAGTGGAGAAAGAACACTGTATTTAACAGATGTCAAAAAGAGTATTAACTGAATGGTAATGAAAACATGATGTGAGACACGGCTGTAAAGCCAGCACATGGAAGCTGAGGCAGGAGAATAGTAAATTCAAGGCCAGCATTGCTATGGGTTCACGTGAAATCCTGTCTTAAAACAAGCTAACAAGGGCCGGGCATTGGTGACACATACTGCCCACTCCCGACACTTAGGAGGCAGAGGTGGGCAGACCTCTGTGAGTTTGAGGCCAGCCTGGTCTACAAAGTGAGTTCCAGGACAGCCAGGGCTACACAGAGAAGCCCTGTCTTGAAAAAACAAAACCAAACAAACACCACAAAACCAACCAAACAAAACCACAAGCTAACAAAGCAAGCTGTGGGAGCCGCACCTGGGGACCCTGTTCCTTTAAATGCTTATGGTGTGGGGGAAGGGAAGCTTGAGAAGTTACAGAGCAAAGAGAGGGGGAGAAAATAAGCAGAAGGGCAAAGACAATAAGAGCGTAATAGGGAGGCTTTTAAAAGCCAAGCAGGGAGTGGTGGCATACGACTTCAGTCCTGACACTTCAGAGAGGCAGAGGCGGACGGATCTCTGTGAGTGCAATACCAGCATGGCCTACAGGGGAAGTTCCAGGATAGCCAGGACTACAGAGTGAGACCTTATGTCAAAATAATATTTTTTTTTAAAAGACAAAGAAATTGGCGTCTTGAGAAGACTGAAAATTGATTAATCTTTGGAAACACTAATCAATAAAAAGAAAGAAAAACTTGGGCATGGTGGCTGATGCCTGTAAGCTCCACACAGAGGCCCAAGGGTCAGGAGTTCAAGACCAGCCTGGGCTCATTAGTCAAGCTGTATCTAAAAACAGCAGCAGTGAAGACCACATAGGAATCAAAGAATGAGAGGTCCCTGAGCTCAAGCTGCTTGCTGGCCATTGACCTGCTACCTCTGTGTTGAAAGCATCCCAGGGATCCAAGGCCTGGTGAAGAGAAACAACTGAGTTCCCTCATTGGCCCCAGCTTCCAAGCCGTCCTGATTTCCATATAGTTGTCCGGACCACACTTTCTCCATTGATAACCATAAGAACTAATCTGAACCAAATGCTGAAGGTGGCCAATCACCAATCGACAAAATCCATACAGAATACATTGAGGCACGTGACACCACCTCCCTCAGTCAATACTTGTCACCAGGTGAAAGGTTTCCCTGAGTTCCCATCTCCCTGGAAAGATTCAGCACACAGTCCAGCTAGAAGTTAATTCATCAGTGCATCTTCTCCAACAGAAGATCGGGGCAGCTGACCCACGTTAGCAGCCATTTGCATCCATATGGTGGTCTTCTTTAACTTTTTAGATTTGTTTTATGTGTATATGTTTTGGCTGCATGTATGTATGTGCACCATGTGCATGCCTGATGCCTTCAGAGGCCAGAAGAGGGCAGCAAATCCTTTACTTTGGGGACATTGTGATCATGAGTAACAGCTGCCAAGATGCAGCTGCAGTTTCCCTGGTTACCTCGTCTAACTCTTGTCCACTAATTTCACACTGAGTCCCTGAGTCATCATCGTTTGTGGATGAGAAAATGTAGCCCGTAGTTTTTCTATCTCACCCAGGGCCTGTGGTCAGAACAAATCTCTCCCATCTGTGATCCATCAGCTGCTTATAAAATAGTTACTCAGAGGTTTATATTAATTACAAATTGTTTGACCTGTGGCTCAGGCTCATTACCAACTAGCTCTTACAACTTAATCCATTTTTATTAACCTATGTTTTGCCACATGGCTGGTGGCTTCCCGGTCCTTTCACATCTTGTTTCTCTGGGTGGCTCACAGCTCAGACTCTGCCTTTCTTCTCCTGTCTCTCTGCTTAGATTTCCTGCCTGGCTCTAAGCTGTTTTATCATAGGCCAGAACAGCTTCTTTATTAATGGAAACAGCATATATTCACCGCGTACAGAAAGACATTTCACATTAAGAAATCCCAGGCGTGGGAGGCACTCTGCTATCCTACATAGCTGGAATCCGTGGCACTAGGGTTGAGCAGGGTTTGAAGCCTCTCCTGGTCAGAGAACCAGTTGTGCAGGAGAGGAAAGTATCCTTTGACATTGCCTTTCTGACACAGGTAGGGCTGGGGTTATGGGCACTTTCTGACAAATGGTCTAGATCTTGCTTTGGCTTATTGCATGGCCATCTTCTTAAAAAAAAAAATAAAAATAAATGTCTCCCCCACTGCAAAGTAATTGCATCAGAAAACAAAAGTGGTAGGTGGTGGCATGTGACAGTGGTGTGGAACTGATTTCTGTCCCATACAGGAATCTTTATTAAAACTTATTACACTACTGTCTTTCATGACTAAGCTAAGCACACAGCCTTGGAACCTCAATATTTACTGCTAACAGTTATAAGGAAAGTAGATCCAGTGCCACCAAAAAGCTTGAATCTTGAGAACTTTTTCAAGAAAAACAGGCAAAAATATTTTCAAATAACTATGTCTAGTTTTGTCTCTTCCCCTTTCCACTAGAGAAAAAGCCAAGCATTGTGAGAACAACGCAGGGGGGGGGCTGGAGAAAAGTCACTGCAATACACACACACACACACACACACACACACACACACACACACACACACACACACGAGGCGGGGGGTGCTGGGGAAAAGCCATTGCAGTAGCACAGACAAGGGTAAGATGCTAAGACATGGTACCAGAGCACAGGGGTGAGAAGGACAAGGAGGAAGAGGTAAAACCCACAAGCACAACTACTAAGCCTTGATTCTATGAGACTCAAATAGAGGTACGAGATGAGAAAAAGGGGTCAGCAATGTTGTCTTAGGCTTGTGCCATCTTTCTTTTATTTAAAAAGAAGAATTATTCTAGGTTCTTGGGCATCTTTACTATAATTTCTTCCAAACAAATGCCTCAAAGAGACCTAGGGAGAGAATAGAGGCAGAGGAAGAAAAAAGAGCGGACAAGAGGAGACTGTGAGGAGGAAGAAAAAGCAAAGATTGGGTACAGCCTACCTATATGCCCAGGAATGCCACTTCCTACAGCCTGCTTTATCTGCAGGAAGAGGGACATGGCTTTTTGTCAAAATTGAGCAAACTTATGGATGAGTAATTTATTTGGAAAAGGTGTGTACAAGATGCTCAACAGGGGTAAGGGGAGTGCTCACTGAAGCAAAAATGTGAGCTGGTAGAGAGGAAGGAAACATGTAAGCCACTGGTTCCCTTCTAGCAAAAGCCCAAGAGGAGTGCAGATCCCATTCCTCAAAAGAAATCACACAATGGGGCTGGAGAGATGGCTCAGAGGTTAAGAGCACTGACTGTTCTTCCAGAGGACCTGAGTTCAATTCCCAGCAATCACATGGTGGCTCACCATCTATCTTGAGATCTGGTGCCCTCTTCTGGCACACAGGCATAGTGGAGACAGAATGTTGTATACATAATAAATAAATTAAAAAATCACACAAAACAGACGCACACACAGAAAAAGCCGAAGAGAGGCAGGCTGGAAGGCAGAGTCACTCACCCGTGTTAGCTCTTTGACTTTGATTTTTGTGTCAGTGTGTTCATGTGTGGTTGTGTGTATCCAGGTGGAGGCTAGAGGCTGATGGGAGGCATCTCCTTTGATTGCTCTTCATCTTATATAATCTAGGTGGGTCTCTCCCTTAAACACAGAACTCGCTGGTCTGGGGAGACAGTTTGCTCCAGCGATCTTCCCTCTCTGCTATCTGAGTGCTGGATTACAGTTGGGCCAACAGTCCTACCTTCATGGATGTGAGGGATTTGAACTCTGATCCCAATGCATGTGAAGCAAGCATTTTGCCCATTAACCATCAGAGCAGCCCAATCATGTTAATTTTGAAGTTTCTGTGACATCTCCAAATGGGTGACCAGTGGACGGCATATCAGGGGATGGGACATCAAGGGAGGTTTGCTTTTTTTATGTTTGAAACAATGTCCCTGTCCTGTGTGATGAACAACCCATAAGGTGAGGAAGTTGATGACTCAGATAGAGGCCGAGGCAAAGGCGTGGAGGATGATGTCTGGAGAGTGGGAGGTGGCATCCAAGACATAAATGGAGTCTTGTATTGGTGGGAACGGGAATTGTAGAGCCTAGTCTTGGGTCAACATATGACTACCTGTTCAACAGGTTTCCACAGGTCAAGGCACCTGTGGAAATGGACTTTCACTTGGCAAGGGCCAGTAGTTCATAGGACGGGGCAGGAATTTGCAAAATTCATGCAGCTTGCATGCTCTTTTCTCTCTTGGTTGGTGATTCTTTGGGCAGTTTTTAGTTTTGTCAGTTACACACGCAATCGCTGTAATTTTCCCTGAAAATTCTGCTCTTTTTTTTTTTTTTTTTTTTTTTTTTTAGAATATTTTCCCTAAGTTTCAGCAAGGGGCTGATGTTTCTCAAATCTCTTATCTGGAATTACTAACTACAACTCCAAATCCTGGGACCTTTTCTGACTCAACAGAGATAGTTAGGTACATTTTCAAGAACAACACTTGGAGCAGTAACCATTGTCTTGAAATTCTGAAAAGAAGAGTGAGGTCTGAGGCCTGCAAACACAGAACAGAGAAAAACAAACCCCAGGAACTGACACAGTGCCAACTGGTGGGAAGAAGTTCTCTGGACACTGAGCAAATAGAATCCATGATGGGATCTAGTATGATCCTCTGGACACTGAGCAAATAGAATCCATGATGGGATCTAGTATGATCCTCTGGACACTGAGCAAATAGAATCCATGACAGGATCTAGTATGATCCAATGATTAAAATGCAATGTAAAGTATGGGATGGAGAGACCTCTCTTTACCATACACAGGAGCTTACAGTGGTGGAAGAAGTATGGTATAGTGTCTCATCAAAGTCTGTCTTTTCCAGAGAGATGGAGACATGGGACCCTCTTACAGAAAAGGGAACTGTATAAAAGCATATCTTACAGACATGGAAAGAATTGTTTGGGTTTGAATAATGCTGTCCTTAAAGCATTGTACCCATGTCTATTAATTTTTAACTTTGTAACCACAAGTGGCTGCCAGTTGACATAAGTGCTGTGAGAGAGGGATGCGTCTCATGGGATACTTAGCTGTAGTATTATGAATGGGACTCAGAGCCAAATATTGGGAGAAGGCTGAAATATCAGAGAGGAAGCACCACAGTCAATTCTCACCCAGCTGTCTTCCAACTTCCTCAGCCTCTCCTAGTTGCTTCTGGCATCTCTGGGTTTCTACAAGCCCTTATATACCCATCCAGATTAGGAATAAAGGAGTGTAGCCTTGAACTCACAGAAAACTCTGTCTGTGGAGTTGTGGGATCAAGGGTGGAGGTCACCACTCCTGGCTTTCCCTGTGCTGGGATTAAAGGTGTGTGTAACTGACTCAGCTGTTTATCTTTGTATTCAAGGTTAAAGAATTTCCTGAGCTGTCTGCCTAGGATTTGACTGGGTGTTCTGTCCCCAACATTCAGGTTTTGTTAAATGTGTAATATATATCTACATTTAGTGAAGTTTCAAAAATGCTGAACTCTATGTCTAGAATAAGGTTATACGGGGAGTGAGAAAGTGTATTTGGGGAAGCATAAAGCGGAACAATGGGGGCTTTCATAATGATGTCATATTCCTTAAAATATGATGCATTTCTTAAAGTCAAAAACAGAAGCTGCTAATAAAGCTGTTCATGTAACCCTGGTCAGAAAAACTGCTTCAGTCTAAATAAAGATGTCCCAGGCTCCTCTGGGCCACTTGAGTGCAGTCCACTGTGGTCACAAGTTTTCCTTGTCCAGTGCCTCTTCCTGTCTCAGGACCTGAACTTGAACCCACGCTGGACCCTGGCAGTTATCTCCCACAAACAGGGAGAAGAGCACGCACAACATCATGTGGAGTGGATCTGAGTGGGTAAGTGAGTTTCAAATGTCTCAGCAGGATGATTCCACGCCTCAGGGACGGCACAACAGGGCAAAGGCTGACAAGAAGGCAAACAAGGCTGTCTCCAGCTGCCTTCAGCTCGTCTAGACAAGTATTAAGAAGTGGGGTGGAAGGGACTCAGCGTTTTCTCTAAGCCGGGTCTTGTGTATGCCAGGCTGGCTTTGAACTCTATAGTATTGGATAACTCTGAACCATTACTGATCTTCCTGCCTTCTCCTCTTGAATGCTGGGGTTCCAGGTGTATGCCACCCTACCTAGTGTGTGTGGTATTGAGAATCAAACACAAAGGGTGGAGTGAGGGTCACGGGAGAATAGATGTTTGCAAGGGTGTAACTGTGGATCTCTGCCGGCCACGATGTGTGGAGGATAGGAGCTGATGCTGTGGGACTGGGTAAGATAGGGGTGAATGCTCACATCTAATCAGCTACTTTCATTCCAGTGAGGGCCAGGGCCTGCTGAGACTGTGGAGATGCTCCAAGGGTCTGTTGTTAAGTCACTTCTCAAGATTCTCTACGGAAATTCCTGACCCAGGGTCACCTAGTGATGCCACTGTTGGCTCCAGTAAAACCAGCATCTCTTGTCATTTCCAGGAGAGGAAGAGCCTACATGCACACACACACACACACACACACACACACACACACACACACACACCTCCTTAATGTGTGTGTGTGTGTGTGTGTGTGTACACATGTATATATAATTGTTTATTTACTTATTGGGTACATGTGTAGAGGTTAGAAGACAGTTTGGAGAAATTAATGCTATTGACACAGACTGTCAGGCTCATCAGCAAGCGCCTTTATCCACAGAGCCCTCTTTCTGGGTCTTACTTTGTGTTAAATGGAAGACAACATTTAATATGCTTAGCCTTTTGGGTTTAAGGGAATCCTGTTACTTTCCCTGACAAATCCTTCAGGTAACACCCTAAATGAGTGTGCTCAGACAGACAAGACACATTAACCTGTTTGGTGTGACAAGTATAAACAGAGAGCACTTTTAAGGGTGTAAAACCTTAGGCTTAAGTTGGGGAGCACTGTGTTAGCTGTGGAATGTCCAGGCTGTATATGCTCACCAATAGCAGTTCGTTCAGAAGCCTCAGGTTTTTCATGTTACTCAGTCACAAGAAGACATAACCAAAAGTCTTTGCTGATACAGAATTAACATCCTGATAGCACGCACAGTGTGGTACATTCCCGAGAAGGCTGTGTAAATACTGTCTCATTTCTTGAAAGTAACAGCAAGTTAAATTTGCTTTTCATGAATTGTAAAAAAGGACCGGCCCAGATCAGTGTGTATAACAACTCACATACTGACATCAAAAGTTCTGGTCTTGTTCATCTGCCAAGAGTCATGGTTTTATAGGTGCCCACAAGGGGGTGCTGATGGCTTGCCTACCCGCCTTAATCTGCCTCGGTTACCTGCATCTTCCCATGGCGTCAGCCTTGCCATTTTAGCACTCTTGGTCTACCAAGTGAGTTGCTAGTGACTCCAACAGATCTCACCTTCTTCCTTGTGTGAGTCAATTCCCCCAGCTTCCAACGAGCCAATGGCATAAATTCATTCAGACTGGATGCTGGTGACCAGGGTTGGAGGGCCTTTTTCTAAGGGATACTGTCTCCTTCCAGATAAATTCCCCGTAGTATTTGGTCATGGCTAGCATGGATTAAGAATCATATCTCCATTCCCTAGACTCCATATCTTGCCCTGTGGGCTTCAAGGGTGGCATTTGGGTGAGAATGTGTAACAGCAAACTTCTGGGACACTGAAAACCTGGGGACCCAAGTTCTTTCTATGTTAAAACAGGCTATCCTATGTGAATTCTATGAGCATTTAGATGTGGTGATATATTGTATAATTAATAAAAAAAATAGTCTGGAATTTCAGAGGACAGAGTCACCCACAGCCAAGCTGTGAAGGTCAGGAAGGTAGAGATCCATTTGGATCTCTGTGAGTTCAAGATCTAACTGGCACATGCCGTTAAGTCTCAGCACTTGGGAGGCAGAGATAGAAGAATCTCTGTGGGTTCAAGACAAGCATGGTCTACAAAGCAAGTTTCAGGACAGCCAGTACTGTTACACAGAAAATCCTGTCTCAAAAAAAAAAAAAAAAAAAAAAAAAAAAGGCTGGAGAGATGGCTCTGTCCTCTGATATTCCAGATTAATTTTTATTAAATATACAACATACCACCACATTTAGACACTCCAAGAACTTTAGACTTTTTGTACCTTGACACAGTAACAGCTTTCTCTGATTGCTTGCTGTCTGTGATATGGGTCTCCAGCAGCCCAGGCTGGCCTTTAACTCTTGACCCTGTGTCTACCTTTCAAGTGTTGGAATTACAGGCATATGCCACCACACCCAGGTCTGTGATTGCTTCTTGCATGAAAGTTTATAGGCTATTCATTAGTTTGAGGTAAAGACAAGAGACTCAGGCTAGTGTTGTTGGTGGTCAAGAACAGAGCTATGGGCCACAGCAATCAGCCTGTCAGTCAAACAGGTGAATCACTGACTCCCATTGAACATAATTCACCATTTTTGATCTTGACAGGCATGTCAACTAGCACCTGGGATTTAGAGCATTCAAGGGCAGTGTGGCAGCCCCCAGCCACACTGGTGCCAATCCTATTCCATAATGCTTTCTTGGAGGAAATGTGCTGAACCTATTCCACGTTACCTGTACACTACCCCATGTGTCCACCATGACAAAGGAGTCGACGCTGGACAGCAGGGTCCACCAGTCAGCCCTCTTGCCAAGCTTTCAATGCTCTGCCGCTGAACACTGACCCTCCCTTATTAGGATGCATGGTGAATGGATGTGTTGAGGGTGACCTAATGTAATGGGCCTGATGTCTCCTGGGCTGTAGGCACCCATTCATTCCTTCAGCTGGAGAGCAGCCAGCAACACAGAAGCTGTACCCTCAGTGTCTCAACCTCTCTGGGAACTGCCATCATGACTGGGACGGAACTGTTGCTTCTCTGTGACGGACACCACCTCCTCTCGTGAGAGCAGCTGTCACTGGAGTCCCTTAGTAGGCAGGGCAGGCTGCTCTCTTGGCCTCCAGAATGCCAGGTTGGCAGGTAGAGGGACCTGTCTGCTTTAGGTGGCCTCAACCAAAGCTCCCCTTCATAATGGCTTTGCTAAGGTCTCTGTCAAGCCTGAAAGTGCAGGGACAAACTTACTTGCCCCTTACTGCTCTATTTTGTACCCTGAAGCATAAGCCACCAGCGAGGATGCAGCTTGTATCTTCCTATAGGAGGACTGGGCTGCAGGAGCCCTCATTTGCTTTTGTTTGTGATGTGTAGAGCTGTCTTGGTCTTTCCGTGCTGAGGCAATGAGGCCTGGCTCTCTGGCTGTTTGACTGAGGTTACTTATCATATATCCTGTGATTGGTTACTGTAAACCTGCAGACACTGTGCAAAAGATAGGTGAGGGGGACACACAGCCGGTCCTGACGCTAAATGCCCAGCTGCTCTCAGGCGACAAGACCAGTCAGGATCCTTTTCTTCCCACCTCCAAGGCCCGATGCCCTAATCCAAACCTATGTTTATCTTCTAGGCATTCGCTCAGCAAATTTTCTCAGAGGACTCTGATGCAAGCTGAGGCTTCTTTCTGCGTTAGTCCTCAGCCATACAGAGAATCAGACAACACTGAGAAGCTGCAGGACAGGGTTTCTCTGTGTAGCCCTGGCTGCCCTGGAGCAAGCTCTGTAGACCAGGCAGGTCTTGAACTCAGAGATCCGCCTGTCTCTACCTCCCGAATGCTGCAATTAAAGGCTGTGGCACCACTGCCTGCAGGACAGTTCTTAAAAGTGTGGAAAGTCAGGTGGTGGTGGCCGTTCCAGAACAGCCAGGGATGTTATACAGAGAAACTGTCTCAAACAGGGTGGAAAAAGCTGGGCATGGTGGCTCATGACTTTAATCCAAGAACTCAGGAGGCAGAGGTAGGTGGACCTAAGTTTGGGGCTAGCTGGTCTACACACTGAATTCCAGGAGTCACGTTTCAAAAATAAAAGACCACCAAAAAAGTGGAAAAGTCTCCCAAACCTCCTGCTGTGTCCAATTTTCAAGAATGCAGAATCACTCTTACATACTCTCTGGTACAGCCACATCTTCAGTGTGTTTTTCTAGGGCAAACCTAAGACATCACCCTTGAAGGAGTTGGCCAGGTGCAAGGTACTGACACAAGATGCTGTCACACACTGCACTAAGCAGGGTACACCACGAATGATTTTCTTTTGTCTTTGGCTCAATGGTTTCCTGGCATAATTTTTCTGTCCAGCAAATCAGTTTGATAAGACACCAGGGATGCAGGATAAAGAATGCAGAACCTTATGATCATTGCCTACTACCACCTTGACACAGTCACTCCCAAGCTCCAGCTTCCTTGGGTGAAGAGCATAACTCTGCTGCAGAGGGTAGCTGTCAGGTGGGAGGCCCTGGCTAGCACTCAATTCTGCCACTGTCTAGCACTCTAGGGATGCTAACCTAAGCCCAATGCTTTCCATCCCGAAGAAAGCAGCACCACCCCCATCTACAAGGCAGTGCCTGTGACCTTTTGAGACAGGAGCCTCTTAGGAACGATAATCATTGTGGTAGGTATAAGAGAACTCTACCTGTTGAGGTTCTGAGCTGATCAACTTCTGACGGCCTCGAGAGGCTTCAGGGAAGTGACAGTTCATGGTGGAAACACAAATGTGTGTTACTGGTTTAGATCTGGGAGCATAAATGCTCACAAAATGACTCAGACTCTCTTTTTATTGTTATGCTGCAACATACACGGTTTAATACAACAACAAAAACATGTAATAATCAAGTGAAAAATAAACTGAACAATAAACACTCAAAACAAAATCTTTTCCATTGGAAACATGTTAGGACGAACCTGGGCTTCGTTCCCATCTCACCGCGGTTTCCTTATGACTCAGGAGCCTACATACCCCGTGTTCTCTGTAGCCATGCAGGTGTGAGTGGAAGTCTGAATGATTAAATAAATGCAAAGTCCATCGTTTACTGTAAAGAATCATCTCCCCGAGGCAGCCAGACTGGGTTGAGGGAACAAAACCATTTAAGAAACTCGCCACAAGTTTGTGTTCCTCTTAGAATCCATGAACCTTCAGCTGCTCCTCCTTGACGATGCCAACCTGTAAAGTAAAGCTATGTTCAGCAGATTCACAACCGCAACCAGCAGGTCACACCAGCAGCTAACAGTCCCCCCCACAAGGCACTGTTCCTATGGCAATCTCCAGGCTACTTAACCATAAAGTAAGTTGTATAGGCTTTACCATTTTCAGTCAATACTGACCATAACTGACCCCATCACTTCATTTACGTTAGTCATGGGGTTTTTACTAAGTAGGAAAGGGTTCCTGTCTCTTTATATAACGTCTGTTCTTAGAAGCAACCTCAAGGTCACACAGAGCACCCTGCCACTCACCTCCAAAAGAAACTGGCAGATGTTCTTTCTTTGGTCACCTTGAAGCTGAATAACCTCTCCGTACTCAGGATGTTCAATCACAGTACCATTACAGGCAAATTTCTACAATAAAGTCAAGTGCACAGAGGTTTTATTTTTTATTACAACAAATGTAACTACTCCAGTTGGCTCCACTGCACCAAGGAGCAGTATCCTCTAGAATTCCCAGCCCCCCAAGAACTAAGTGACTTTGTAAATGAATCTGGAGCCCACATGAAGGAAATTTTATCAGGGAAACAGCAACAACCAAATGGCTCACATGAAAACTAGGTAAACCTCAGTTTGAGATGAAGAACAAAATGGCTTTCCTGGGCCTATTCACTGGCATCCACCAGCCCTGATGTCATCACCTTTTTGAAGGCTTTCACAAGCTTCTTTTTGTCATAATCGTCTGCAATGCCCTGCACAGTGGTCAGTGTCTTCCTGCCGTTCCGCTGCTGGATTCTTATATGAATGTAATCCTCAGTCCCTGCCGGGAGTAAGTCGTCACCCTTAGTTGCATCAGCAAAGGGGTCTGCAGAGGGACAGAAAGAAATCCATAGCAGAAAAAATATTTAGGATGCACTCTCTAGGAATATGGTCCACTACAGACATAGACTGCAGCCATGGCTCCAGGGTTCCTGCTTCGTTTCTGCAGGTAAGAATGGGGCTCACGATGGTAAGTTTCCCAAATGAGAAAAGCCTAAGCAGGCTGTGTGTGCCAATATTCCAGTTTAAAAATAGAGACTACCATTGTTGAAGCCACACTCTAATGAGACAAAAGACATTTATGAAAACCTAATTTCATATAGCCACAAGAATGTGCGTCATCTCCATTATATTCCAACAAACAACAGAAATATTCAAAACCGCCCACCCCAATTAGTAGTAACTGAGTCTTGCAAAATAAAACATATACATGCAATCTCAAGAGGTATAATTTACAAATGACTGCAGAGATAACAGGATTATTTCCATGCCAAATCAGAGGGGCCAGTATGGATGTATCTTTCTTTATCAGATGCCTCTGAAGGCTGCTCAAAACCAGCTGGGGCCAACTCCGCTCCCAGTTCCTGCCAGTTGCTGCTTCCTCAGGCATCCCACCCCAAAACCCGAGCTCCAGGTTTGGCCCTTATCTTCTTTGCTAACTGGAGTCGCAGATCCTCTAAGCCTTGAGCTTCCCTGGTCTCCCAGCAAGAACTGAGCTACACCCTACCCCAAAACAAACACCACACTCGAGTCCTCCAGTCAATACTATACTAAGTCCCCCGGCTTCTGAACTCCACCCCTCCAGTCTCCTTGCAAAGCCCTGGCCAGGCCCGAGGCCCCAGACCTCAAGCCTCCCTGCCAGCGTCAGGGTCCTGGCAAACCCCTGCCTAGCCCTTGTCTCTGCGGCCCTGCGGTGGAGACTCCGGCCTCCCTGGCTAGTCCTTCTGCAGCCCTAGCAAGTCCCAGAGGCCCACGTCCTGCGGCCGGTGTCAGGTTCCCCAACCACCGGCCCGGCCCTGGCCTCCTACGGGGAGCAGACCCAGACAGGAGCAGGAGGGAACCGTCCCCGTGGCCAGGATCTCTGGGAGCCCCCGTCGCCATCTTCTGGGCGCCGAGACAAAGCCCAGCGGGACGCGGGCGGCGGCCGGTGACTGGACCTTACCGAAAGATTGGAGGTTCTGGATAGTGGACATGCGACACTAGTGTGAGGCCGGTGAGGGGATAAAATTCCTGCGGGGCCCGCCCGGATCACCGTGTCAGGAGGCTGCAGCGGCGAGAAACGGAAATCAATGAAGCGGCGGAAGCCCGGTGCGCAGGAAGACGCAGAGGCGGCGGCGGCGGCGGCGGCGGCGGAGCGCGAGCAGGAAGGCGGCGCTGCGGCTTCTCGCACAAAATGGCCGGCGCCGCGTATTTAGCCACGCGCGCCGCTGCCACGTGACCGCGCGCGCGCCGCCCGTCCGCCCGCCCCGGATCGCGGCGAGCCCACTGCGGGCAGCAGCGGTCCGTCCCACCCGAGGCGCCGGGTGCAGCAACTTCCGGGTGCAACGGCGAGAAACGTGCCGCCCGGGTCTCGATTTGCGACTCGCGGGGACCGCTTCTCGGTTCCTCTGCTTCCCTCCAGTTGCCCTCCATCACCCCTACCCACCAGAGTTGACAGAGGATACCTCTCGCCGAGATACCCCGAATTTCTCCGGCAGAACATTTGTGGGTGCCACCTGGGAATCTGCAGTTCTAACAAGCACTAGGTGATTGAATCTCGTTTGTCCCGGGTGTCAGGACCTGGCCTGTAGCAGAGTCAGGTGTGCATGCAATGAACACGCTACAAAACCAGCCTGAACTCTGCTCCGCGGTGCCTCCTGAGGTCCAAGCAGGTTCTGAGCGGGATAGGTACCTGGCACTAGGTAAGGTGAGTAAAGCATATAAAGAAACTAAAGAGGAACCGTGTGCAAACAGGAGCCAGTAGGAAACAGCTTATCTATGCATTCCCTAGGCAGGCTTTTTAGTAAGCTATTCAATAAGGTGTAGCTGTAGGTCTAATCACTAATATAATTCCTTCTTTAAAAAGAGATTCTAGCTTTATTTCATGTAGTTGAGTGTGTGTAGTGTCTACAGAGGCCAGAAGACGGTGTTATATCCCCTGGACTGAATCATCATGTGGGTCCTAGGTCCTGTGCCAAGAACAGCATATGCTGAACTTCTGGGTAGTCTCTCCAGCCTCATTATTTCAAAAAGACTTTTTTTTTTTCTTTCAGTTTCTCGAGACAGGGTTTCTTTGTGTAACAGATTGTCCTAGAACTTACTCTGTAGACTAGGCTGGCCTCAAACTCACAAGGATCTGCCTGCTTCTAACTCCAGAGAGCTGGGATTAAAGGCATGCACCACCACCACTGGGCTTGGCAAGAAACATCTTAAGTGTAGTGTGAATGACTGTTTTGGTGACTTCTATTGGTACAAAGTAGAAGCTTCTTCCAAAAATTCTATGCACGGTTTCCTATTTCCACAACGGAAGGAAGTACTACATTTTCCTTAAATACACACACACACACACACACACACACACACACACCAGTCAAATTTTAGGAATACTAATTCTTCAGTTTTATTCTTATACCAGGATCTGAAAAACCCCAGGTTAAGAATATCTGAATTAATAGTCTTTACCACTTTCCTCTTTCATGTGGGTTCTGGGGTTGGAACTCAAATTGTCACATATCCTGAAATCTTCCAGGTCTCACTATCATTACATCTGTTAATAGAATGTGTCTCTTCATTTAGAAGTAAGGCTTGCATCAGAAGTATCCAGGAACTACAAATTTTTTAGCCAAGCAAATATATATAGACAAATTAAAGACTTCTGACCATGGCCTTCATGTAGCTTTGTGTAGCTTACAGGTAGCTTAAATCCATGAGACAACACTATTTGAGATTCATGAATCTCAAGATTTTATAAAACAAATATACTGAAGTATTTAAAAATTGACTTTAAATGGTAGCAGCTTGGGTTAAAGTGGTCATTTCTGCTTGTATTTGAGAAAGGAGCATCAGTGTGTCATAGAGAACAGTAGTCTTGACCAAGGGTATCAGGAAAATGAAGGATGATGATGGAAAGGAAAGTTCCTGAGGTTGGAGGCAGACTCCAAGGCAGAGGCTTAGCATCCATGTAGTAACTACAGGAAATCAGCCAGAAAACCCTCATGTCCACAGGGAGGGAACTTACCAGTTGTCCAGGAGAAATAGCTTTGCCTGGCTCTTGGCCACAGGAGCTGTTTCTCTTGGTTCCTCATAAAGGGGACACTGTGATGTAGCCAGCAGCTACCCTGGCAGTTAGCCTGCAACAGACAGTAATGACATTCACTCCGTTGTATCTTATGTCTGGTAGTCATGATAATCTGGTTAGAGCCCTGAATCCTTGACCTTCCAAAGACTTGTCTCCTGTACAGGATTTGTGACTCAGATGTTTCTCTTCAGCAAGTTCAGTCCACACACATCCCTGGCTTCTGCACTCTGAATTCAACATTGCATCTTGCCAAGGCCAAGCTTTGCACTGGCTGTTCCTGGCCCGGAGTTGAGAACACACATAAGAGATAAGAATACAGACTGGTTACAGAGAAAGGTGGGGGTTCATTTCAGGGGCTCCACACTCCCATTCTGTTTAGCTGAATCTCCTTAAATTTGTACAGAAGCCTACGACCCTTACACCATCCCTTCACTCCCTCTCAGGGCTACCACTTGTGGCTGCTCTGCCTTACAGTGTCCCCTACCCCACCTAAACCTGTTGCATATCTTCCTGTGTCAGGATAGCTCCTCAAGATGTACCTGGCTCCAGATAGGCTGGTGAAAACACAGAAAACTCCACCTTAAAAAAGTATCTGATTCTTTTTTAATTAAAATTATTTTATTATTAATTAATTAATTTAAAAAATACAGGGTCTAACTATGTAGCCCTGGCTGTCCTGGAACTCACTCTGTAGACCAGGCTGTTCTCAGAGATCTGCCTGCCTTTGCTTCCCAAGTGCTAAGATTAAAGGTTTACCCTACTATGCTTGGCTTCTTGTTAATTATTTTTAATTATATATATGCATGCATCTCTGTGTAGGTATGTGAATGTGAATGCAGGTGCCCGTAGAGACATTTCTAAAACTAGCCACCAAAGTCTACTCCCTTGTTTGGCTACTTCCTTATGCCTAACTAAAACTCCAAGGTCTAGCAGTCAAAATTCATTATCTGTCTACACCAGCTGTCCTGACCAATCAGGACTAACAACTCACCCTGGCACATGCTTCCTTTTATCTCCTTAAAAACCCACTCCTGCAAAAACATCTGCTGCCACCTTTGCCTGATCCAGAGGCAGCTGCTCCACATCCACTTGTCCCTCTAGGAGTAATAAATCTCATTTGTGCTGAGGATTTGTGTCTGGGTGTGTTCTGTGCTGACTCCATGGCTCCTCTTTAGCCAGACTCTTTAGGATCTGTACCTAGAGTCTGTGCTGGGAGTCAAGCTTTGGTCTTCAGGAAGAGAAATGCCTACTCTTTTTTTTTTTTTTTAAAGATTTATTTATTTATTACATATACAGTGTACAGAGGAGGGTACCAGATGTCATCATGATGGTTGTGAACCACCATGTGGTTGCTGGGAATTGAACTCAGGACCTCCGGAAGAACAGTCAGTGCTCTTAACCTCTGAGCCATCTCTCCAGCCGCAATGCCTACTCTTAACCATTGAACCATCTATCTCTCCAGCCCTAAATCTCTGATTATTATTGTCAGACTTTTCCTTGAAGCCCTAGTATCTTTTGGAACTATAATGAACTTGCAAGGGGCTAAGAGAACTTTTGCCTAGAGGCTTAAAGCTATCGAAAACAAGCCAGGCAGCCTTCTCTTCTGGCTGTGTACCCCACATTGAGCCCTTGGTGTATTTTCTTTCTAGTGATAAGAAAATGTGAAGCACTTATGGGCAAGAGGAACATTTGCCTAGTAGCTAGCTAGGCCTCTAGGAGAGCCTCTTACCCACTTGAAATTGGGAAGAGTCTGGTGTCTTTTTTAACGTGTACCAGGGAAATGGAAGGGAAGGCTGATACAGAAGTACCAAAGGACTAGTGCTATGCTTCTGCTCTGATCTTTTATATCTAGTTTTCAATGAGACGTAAACAGCTAAGGGTTTAAAGTTAGGTTTCCTAGGGAGCCCTGTTGCCTACTGGTGCACTGAACAAATCATTTCTCTGTCGGAAGTACAAGGACCAGTGTTTCTGTAGGGTCAGGAGACATAAGAGCCAGTCAGAACCTAGATCAATTTCCTTTGTTTGTTTGAGACTGGGTCTAGTGTTCCTTGGTTGCCTGGAAACTTCAGGGCTCAAGTGATCCTCTGGCCTCCGTCTCCACGATAGCCGGGACTGCAGACACATGCCTTGGAGTCTCACACTGCCCCCCCTCTTTTTCTTTAAGATAGGTTTCCATTTAGTTCAGTCTGGCCCAGAGCCTAGTATAGAGCTGAGGATGGCCTTGAACTTACAGTAAGCATTCCACCAACTGAGACCCTAGTCCAACTCCTCAATTCATATGCATTGTATGTGACCACTCTGGGAAAAGAGTAGGTATGATAGGTGAGTCAATGGGCTTTTTGTATGTGGATATTGAATTTTAAAATGCTGATAGTGGTGATACACAGAAAGCCCGAAACAGGAATTTACAGAGTTGAGGTTGGCCCAGTTCTGGAGGTTGGGAGGTCATGGCGATGTGACGATCAGACATCAGAAGATGCCTAAGAGGACACACACCCTTCAAGCAGGAGGAAATCTTCGACCTTACATGGCCAAAAGGCCAAAGGGCACATGGAGACATGGGACTAAACTGCTTTCTCAAGACAGAGTTCTTTCACAGGACAGAGTCCACCATGACCTAAAAGTTTCCCATCAGCCTCTATACCCAAACACCTTTGCGGTGACAATAAGGTTTCTAGCAGCTGAATAATGGGTCTGCACCCTGACAATGCTGAACATGGTGACTAGCATATCATGTGGGATAGTTGGCAGATCTCTTCTATAGAGACAGCTTATTTGTGCTCAAAGAGCCAATAATTTTTCTTGTTTTCAGTGAGCATGTGAATCTAAAAGGAGAGTTTAAGTCAAGACAACATGTAACCATAAAAAAAAATTTGCAGAATCTTGGAATTTGAAAACTTGATGGAGCTAACTCAAGAAATCAGTGAAATCAAGAAGGCCCTTAGGTAATAGCTCTGCTGAACTCCAACTCTGTCAAGAGAACATCGATGGTGGCCATGACACTCAACTTCTGGGCTTCAGGGAGAGATGGGGCATATTTATGATTCTCGTGCTTCCTTCTACCTTGTATCAGGAACTGGGACGGATCTGAGATTTTTCCCAAGTTATCTTCCTCCAGGTTGATGAAAGCTTGAGACTCCAGTTAGAGACAAATACTCACGAGCCATGCCAAAGTCCTACCCTGTAATTCAGGGCTGACACCGTTTGCCCCTGGCCAGCAAGTCCTATATGGCCACATGAGTGGGTCTATGTGAATGTCTACACATGCAGGGGTTTGTAGTACAAGAGAAGAACGCTGCCTATAGAATCTGCCATTGTTAGAATAATCAATAATAAGCATATCTAGTAAGACATGGCACCTCATTTCTCAAGACTAACAGGACCTGTGAAAAGGCCAAGATCAAAAGAGGTCAGAGCTTAGCACTTTTGGTGAACTCATCTAGAAATTTGTTCTGTCTCTGTCTCTTTCTCTCTCTGTGGCCTGTGCATATGTGCATGTATATGCATATGCCTGTGTGTGCACATGTTGAAGGCCAGAGATTAATTCTGGACATCTTCCTGTCCTTTTACCTTAGTTCCGAGAAAAAGTATTTCACTGAGTTCACCTGTCTTGAATTAGTCTGGCTTGCCAGCAAGTCATCCAGGGTCTACCTGTCTCTGGTTCCTCACCATTGGGGTTTCAGACCTGTACAATCATGCCTAACATTTACATGAGTTGTGGGATCTGAACTCAGGTCCTCATGTTTATGCAGCAAAGCTCTTTTCCCACTGAACCATCCATCTTCATAAATGTTTGAAACTCTAGGAGAGCCTGTTAAATGTTTTCCTTTGTAAGAGTTGCTGTGGTCATGGTGTTTTCACAGCATTAGAAACCTTGACTAAGACATCCTCTTTTCTAGACATTATTCCCAGGCAGGGTGCACCTGCAGCTGCATTTGCCCTTTGACCTACCGTGTTCTCTGTCTTCTCATCTCTTCTAATTCTTGCCTCCCAAGGAGTCACGTGGGCTTGTGAGTTAGGTTGGGATATAACTCCCGAGGCCTCTTGTCTTAGATTTCCTGATGCAGCTCAGCTAGCTAGGCAGTTGTAGGGGCCACATGTCTTCTGCAGAATGTGTACATCATCTCTCTCTTCGTCCTGTGAACCCGTGGCTCTCAGGAAATCTCATTATAGCCAATCACTGGTTCATTCTAACAAAATTTTTCTTAGAATCATGACAGCCAGCGTGTACAACATAATTATATTGGAGGAATCCAGGAAAAGCAGACACTAAGTAAATAAGACAAATAAAATCCCTTCGCTGTCAGAAATCTGGAGAGCACAGGAAGCCAGGGTACATTGCCTGAGGCTGAGTCTGACCCGACACCACTCTGGCTTTTGCTCAGTCAGCCATATGCTCAGCAGAACACATTTCCCCAAAGGTTAAATCATGTTTGCTCTTCACTGATCTTAACCCCACCAGATCCATTCCTAGAAACTGACAAACTCCACAGTTGAAAATAGATGGTCTTCTTTAAATGAAAGTGGCTTAAATCTGTTTATTTTATTTTGTTTTTTGAGACAGGGTTCTCTGTATAACAGCTCTAGTTCTGAAGCTTACCCTGTAGACAGGTCTGGCCTAGAACTCACAGAGATCCACCTGTCTCTTTCTTCAGAGTGCTGGTGTTACAGAAATGTGCCATCACCAGCCAGCTTGCTTTTGTTTGTTTGTTTTTAAAACAGAAAATACGAAGTATTACTAGCTATAGAGGTTTGTTATGAATAAACTTCAAGACCGTTGAGTGACCCTTGTCTGTATGGTGTGTGTATGTGTGTGTACAGATATGCGTACAAGCTTCTAGAGTCCAGAGGTTGATGTGGTTGTCCTCAGTTCCTCTTCCCCTTATTTTTGGAGACAGGGTCTCTCACTAAATGTCAGCTAGACTGGCTGACCACTGAGTCCCAGGAGACGCTCCCTGTGTCACCCTCCACCCCCAGCATTCGTATTAGAAGCGCATGTCGTCATCACGCTTAGCTTTTTACACGGCTCTGGGAGTAGCACTCAGGTACTCTTGCTTGTACAGCAAGGTCCTTACCATAGCCAGAAATGTAACCAGAGGGTATCGTCAACTCCAAAATAGTGGACAAACAAATGTGGTTAGTGTGTTAGTCAAACAGCAGGGAAAGTAAGAAGAAAGGACTGAGTTATTCTGTAGACTCGAGGGTGAGAGATTCTCCTGAGCTCCGGTAGGGTAACTCTGCAGACCTGAGGGCTTTAGCACATGAAAATGACAGTATTTCAAACATGAATCCAAAGCCATCTCCAGGAATCTCCTTTTTGTCTTTGAGGTTGGAGGGACTAGGGTCTTTCAGAGACTCGGTGACATTCAAGGAGACACTGAACTCCTGCACGGGACCCTTTGTCAGCCAGTATCAGGTAGCTTCCCCAAAGCTCCATTTGCACTTGGTAAGTTAGGCGGTCTCATTTTGTTGGGACTAAGGCTTTTCTAATGACAGATGTGAATATGGTCATATCTGAGGAGACACACCTCGCCTTCCCCAGTGAACTGACAAATGACCAGCTCTGGTTCTCTCATTGGATGCAAAGCCATTAGATTCTCATTGGTCACTCAGTTTTAGTGTTCCTTGTGTTTCTTCTTCATTGAGGCAAGACCCAGCCCCCTTCCCCCGCCCCCACAGTATAAATACTGCATAATATATGGTCTTATATATTTCTGCAAGTGGGCTGACCTCTTCCTTCAGGATGAAGCAGTATACTGGCTAGTTTTAACGTTCAACTTGCCACAGCATACAAGCATGAGTAAAGAGAAGAATTACCTAGATCAGCGTGGCCCATGACCATGTCTGTCCAGGACTGTCTTCATTCTTAGTTGATGTTAGAAGACACAACCCAGATGTGGGTGGCACCACTTCATGGGCTACATGCTGAACTGTGGAAGAATGAGTCAAACTATCTGAGCACAGGTGAGCACAGAGGAGCCATTGTCTCTGTTCCTGACTGTAGATGTCATGTGACCAGCAAGCTCCCAACTTCCCTACAGGAGTTGACTGTGACCTGGAATTGTAAGCCAAATACATCCTTTGCTCTCCAAGTTGCTTTTGGTCAGGGTGTTTTGTCAGAGCCACAGAAGGACTCCAGGATAAGCAGTGACCTCCCTCCCCTAGGCTTACATTTGTGCTGATGTTCACAACACTGTAATAGCTTCCCTGAGTTCTTTTCTTAGCCTGTTTTAATAGAAGCTTTGTTATTGATTCTGAGACTTTTAAAAAACTGAGCTACCAATTATTTTTTATAATATACAATATACTCACATCATAAACTGTCCATCACAGTGTCTATTCCCAGACAACTGGGCCCATCTGTCTCAAGAGCACAAGGCTTCACCCACAGCCACAGTGAGAGCAGGCTTGTCCCCAGCCTGAGGGGCTGTGCCCCCATGAACCTCTGTCTAATTGACTCCATGTGCTTCTGGCTTTGTGTTTTCTTAGGCTGCTGGTTCCACATTCCTACCAATTTTAACATAATCCTACTCACTGGAAATAACCTTTTCTGTTAAATGGATGTTCATAATGCTGGTGGAGCAACCTTACCGAAGATTCATGTTTTTCTTTTAAAAATATTACATTTTTAGTGTAATATTTTTATTAATTCATTGAGAGTTTTATGTGGTATATTTTGATATTCTGTCTCTGCTTCTGTGATGTTTCTTGAAACCTAGATGTAGGGATTGTACTGTAGCTGTATCAGCTGTACCTGGGGAGGAACCCGACAGTGATTGTTCTCTGCATTGATGAGCTGTGGTTTTTGCTAATCTTCTCCATCACCTACAAAAGAAGAGGCTTTGATGAGGGGTGAGCGCTACATGTTCCTGTGGATATAAGGATAGGTCTTGAGGCTGAAGTTAGAGTTATTGGTTTAGGAATGTGACAACAGTAGCTTCTTCTCTAGGTTCCATGCCCTTTCTAACCACGGGCGTTGGCTGGGCTTATGGTACCAGGCATAAATTCCACCCTGTTGATTTGGCTATTATTCAAATTAGACAGCTATTGATTACTGCCACAATGCAAGTACCACTGTTGCATCTTTGAAGATACCTCTCTGTGATGGTCATTGTCAAGTTTTCTAGGCATCACAGCTAGGTAGGACTATTGATTGCTTTTCTCCATTGGCAGTTTTTGTAGACCCTTCTGGTACAATGAGTTTATTTTGGCTTACAGTTCCAGAAAGGAAGGAAGGCTGCTTCTTCTGGAGCAGGAAGCAGGCAGGTCACACAATACCTAGAGCAAACTGGAAGTGAGGCAAGGCTCTAAACTCTGAGTCAATCCCCCAGGGATGTATTTCTAAATACAGGCTCCATGTTCTAAAGGTTCCACTTGCATCCCCAATCAGGGACTAAGTGATCAAGGACATGAGCTTATGGGGGAACATTTTTCATTGAAATGTAAAAATCCAGATGTGGTGTTATGCATTTAAAGTCTCAGTGCTGAGAGGTAAAGACAGGCTGACCTCTGTGAGGTATTTCCCAGCCACCCTGACCCAATTGATAAAGACCAAGTGATAGACTCTGTCTTCAAAAGTAAGGTGGTGGACAGGCCAGACAGTGGTAGTGTATGGCTGTAACAACCCGAACACTCGGGAGGCAAAGGCAGACAGATCTCTGTGAGTTCGTGGCCAGCCTGGTCTACAGAGAGAGTTCCAGGATAGCCGGGGCTACACAGAGAAACCCTGTCTCAACAAACAAACAAAAAGGTGGAAGGTACTTGAGGAAATACAATGAAATTGCCATCTGTTATCTACATATAAACCACACACCAACTCTCCTACACATACACACAAACTCATACACACCCTTTAACTCAATAAGTAAGGGAAGTAAAACATGTAAATAAAGCTGCTTATCCTTGAAAAATGGGTAGGTTACAGAGAGTGAGGAGACAGGTTAAATGAAAGGAACCCCCCCTCTTCAGTTCAGCTCACAATAATCCAACAGGATGATAGGCTTTGTAAGTAAACCACCCCCTGAGACCCACCAGGAGTCTTCACAGAGCTGCCAGCAACAGCAGTGGGCTCCAGGGCAATGCTGTTGCTTCTCAGCCTGTCATTGCAAAGTAAATGAAGGCCTCTAGGCAGTACTGCAGACATTACCGCTTGAAGCCTTTTTCTTGGTAACCGTAGGAAGGGATTTCATCTGGCTTTTTCTTATAGATAATGAAGAGTAAAGACCTTTTTTTCTTAGAAATCATGTGCACCTGTGAAGACTACTCAGCCACAAGAGCCAAATCTGGCTTTTCAAAGCAAGCACATTATTTTCTATGTAATTGCTGTAATTCTCTGTAGAAACATCACTGACCCATTTGCAGAAAAAAACAGATGGAAGGAACCTGTCTTTGTGCGTGAGCTAGGATGCTGGGAACACAGACATTATTTAGTGTAAGCTCAGTAAGTATTGTACAGTGGGGTGTTAAGCCAGCAAAGGCTGCAGGAAGTTCATGGTCTTTAGTCACACAGAAGGGCAATTTTAGAAGTCCTCAGCATGAATTAAAAAGCATAGAGCATCTGGAGAGATGGTTCAGGGGTCAAGAGTACTTGCTGCTGTCCCAGGACCAGAGTTTAGTTTCCTGTGTCCATGTCCAATCACTCACAACAACTTGTAACTCTGGCTCCAGTGGATCCAATATCCTATTCTGGCATCCCTGGGCACCTGTATGCATGTGTTCATACACAGATACATACATGTACACTAAATAAGAATAAAATAAATCTAAAAACAGTATACAAGAGCTGAGAAGTCGGATCATTGGGTAAAGTACATCTACACTTGCACACACACACACACACACACACACACACACACACTTTTTTCTTTTACCCACACAAGTAAAAACCTAAGATATAATCTAGATTCTCAAGATCAAGGAACTGCCTAAGTACTCACAGTGGAAAGAGAATCCCAAACCTCAACTGGGAAGGGAACCAAGGCCACCATGAAGAAGGCAGAAGAGAATGCACAAGTCAGCAGGGCTACCCAGAGACTGTGACCCCTGAGCTTGTCTCTGGGCAATATGGCCACCCAGTGCTGACAGAGAGTTTCCCTCCTCAGAGCATGCCAACATTGCTTAACTGGGTGTCTTGTCTTTTTTTCTAGAAACTTTCTATGTACCTAGTGTCAGGAGTTGTGCTTTGTGGGTACCAATTGTAGAATTCAAAGAATGAACATCTGGTTATAATATGTGCAGAGGTGCACCGATCAGGGTGCCCCAGGATCACTTACTATGACCCTCTGTTGATCTTTCCATGGAGTCTTTCAAGTTTGCTTCTATTTCTATACCGCCTGGTGGACTGGCCATATATCAGTTCCTCAGTGTGTTTTACGTTGTTTATACTACTCGGCCACCTTTCCCCCTTCATTTCTCAAGTCATCTTTTTTATTATCTAACACCCCCCCACCCCCGCAACCGCCACCGCCTGTTCTCTATCTGCTTGTATAATTGCATGGTGCAATAGTTGCTCCCCTGTCCTGTGATAGAACACCATGACAAAGGCAATTTATGGATGGAAGGGCTTTTTTTGACTTATAGTTCCAGAGAGAGAGAGAGAGAGTCCGTAATGATGGGGAAGCCTGGTGTCAGGGAGCTGGAGTAGGAAGCTGACCAACCACATCTTCAGGGACAAATGTGAAGCAGAGAGCACACTGGAAGTGGGGTAAGGCTGTGAGCTCCCAAAGGCCTCTCCTATGATGTGCGCCAGCAAGGCTGTACCACCTCCCCAAACAGCCCCACCAACCAGGGACCCAGTGGTGAGCCTGTGAGAGAATTTCTCTTTCAAACCATGAGTCCAGGACCTCAGTCCTTTCCCTTCATATATATATAATTATATTTTATATATATAATCCCCTCACTGACCTGTTTGTTAATCCTTAATTCCATCCTGAATCTTCAATGTGGAGATCACTTCTCTCCCCGTGTAGACCCAGTAGCATCTTAGACCATGTCCCTCTCCCAGATTCTCAAATCAAACATCTCAGAAGAGGAAATCATTATCCTTTGGTTTGGCAGATAGAATGGATGTATTCTCTGTGGTAATACTAGCCCAACATCTGAGCATATTTTACGCTTTGTTTTTTGTTTTTGTTTCCGTTAGTTACTCTTGTGTTTCTGACAAAACCTATTGTGGCCCACGGTCTCCCAAGAGTTTATTCACATTTACTTGGCACCATGTGCTTGGGCATCATGGTGGTGGATGTGTAGGGAAGAAGATTTTTCATTTTATAGCAAAGAAGTGAGAGAAAAGGGCCGGGCATAAGACATCCCCACGAGGATCAGCCTTAGGGGGATCTTCTCCCTCCAGCTAGACTTCACCTCATAAATGTTCTACAACCTTCCAAAATAGCTCCAGCTACTGAAGACTACAGTGCTTTGTTAGAGTAGCAAGAACAGAGTGAGAAGCCCAGTACATACCTTTCTTTTCTGCTGTCCAAGGCTCTCAATCTTTCCCTCAGTAGAGTCACTGCCATCGACAGTAACTGTGATGTCTTTGTGTCAAGGTTTGACATGTTGGCCTTTCCTGAGACTGGAGGGAGGAAACCACCGCATATCAGCATAAATCCACAGGCTCAGGGCTCCACAAGAGTAGAGCTCGATCTGGATTCTGAGTGGCCTGGAGCCCTCACACCCAATCATTGGCATTACTCATAGAGTCTCCCAAGCAAGGAAGGGTTTGGGAACCATTGCAGGGGAGGTGACATCTACATATAGTGGCTCACACCTTTAATTCCAGCACTGGGGTTGTGGGGACAGAGGCAGGCTGACATCAAGGCCAGCCTGGTCTGCACAGAAAGTTCTAGGACAGGCACAGCTCTACAGAGAGACCCTGTCTCAAAACAAAACAATAACAAAACAAACAAAGAGAAGATATAACAAGGTTATACTAAGTTGTTTTAAGACTGAAAGTATATTGAGAGTATGCAGAGTTAAGAAATCTCCTTCTGGGGCTGGAGAGATGGCTCAGCGGTTAAGAGCACCGTCTGCTCTTCCAGAGGACCCGGATTCGATTCCCAGCACCCACATGGCAGCTAACAACTGTCTGTAGTTCCAGTTCCAGGCAAACACCAAGGCAAATAAATAAATAAATAAATAATAAATAAAGTTTAAAAAAAAAAAAGAAATCTCCTTCTTGGTTTGTGGCCCTCAGTGGGTGAAGGGGGTCCTGCCAGAGGAAGTCAACCTGAAAATGCTGTGGTGCCACAGCCCCGCTTTTCCAGTGTTTGGAGCACCTGCTCCAACCAAAGTTACATGAGTTTCTTCAGCATTAGCCAAAAAGTCCATTTACCCTGCCATCAAGGTCAGAGTGGAGGCCAAGAGAGCAGATTCCTGACACTTCAAATCTAAAGGGGACTGACTCTTTATCTTCAGACAGTTCAATAAGGCATGGGCACCAAGCTGATGAATGGCTAGTGACATCAGCACAGGGGACTGTGTCCACACACTCAGCACTTCAGCATCCTGGGAGAAGAGGAAGAATTGGTATGTGTGTGGGACCTGCAGGGACAACATCCTTTCTCTTACAGAGAAAGAGGCCTCTGTTATTCGTTGCTGTGATACCATCATCCATGAGGCCCTCACCACCCCGTAAGTGTGCACATGGAGGCCAGAGGCTGATGTCTGCTGGCTTCTTCAACTGCTTTTCTGCTTGGTTTTAAACACAGCACTTTTCTAAAAAGTTAGTTTTATATGTGTAGTGTATGTATGTGTACCATGTACACACAGGTGCCTGTGGAGGCTGAAAGAGGAAAAGAGATTCCCTGGAAATGGAATCTCAGTGGTTGCGAGCCTCTGATGTGGGTGCTGGGAACTGAACCTGGATCCCCTACAAGAGCAGCAAGTGTTCTTAACCACTGAGTCATCTCTCCAGACCCTCCACCTTATTTTTTGGGATAGAGTCTCTTGCTAAACCTGCGCTTGCTAACTAGATAGATTGGCAAGCAATCCCAGGGACCTGCCTGTCTCTGCCTCCCAGCACTAGGATTACAGGCATTTGCCATTACCCCTGTGGGTGCTGAGATCTGAACTCAGATCCTCACCCTTATGTGGAAAGTACTTTACCCAAAGAGACTTCACCTCATAAATATTCTATCTTTTCTGTCTCAGGTATTTCATTACAGCAATAAGAAAAAAGATCAGTATAGTTACTTGTCCCTAACCCCAGACAATACAAGCAAAGGAGTGATCCCTTGTCTGCATAGTTACCAGTCTAGTTCCATAGACTAGTAGCCCCAGGCTGGAGCCAAAGCCACCCCAGCCCACCCCAGATTCCACTTTCTGTCCAGTGTCTGTGCAGGACAAATGGAATCCAGTTCCTCAAGATGTCCAGCCAGTGACTACACGAATGCACCTTGGAAGGGAGGAGGGATGTGAGAAAGGGAAGAGATAAGAATCACAAAGGAGGGGCTGGAGAGATGGCTCAGTGGTTAAGAGCACCGTCTGCTCTTCCAGAGGACCCGGGTTCGATTCCCAGCACCCACATGGCAGCTCACAACTGCCTGTAGTTCCAGTTCCAGGCAAACACCAAGGCAAATAAATAAATAAATAATAAATAAAGTTTAAAAAAAATTAAAAAAAAAATCACAAAGGAGCCACACAGGACGAGGCCCCTGGAGAACTCTGAGGAACCTCCATGTGCAAAGTGTGGCGGGCAGCTCTGACACAGCCCAGGAACAAGCCAGGAACAGTGTCTCGGGTTCACCCAGACCTGTCAGATCAGAATGTTCACGCACATTTGCTTTCAGTTGTTTGTCTTTACCAGACACGGCAACTCTGATAGAAAACACATTTCTTTACTTGTATTTGAAGACTCATGTCCCACCAAACTGGACTCCTGAGATCATCTCCTTGAAATTTCCAAAACGTGAAGTGGATATTCAAGTTTTCCACCCCCCTGGGAAGTCAGTCCTGTTTACCTGTGCTTTATTATAATCCCAGCTCACTCACTGAAACAGAAGGCTCACACGGCCAAATGTTCTGCAAAATGCAAATTTTGTACGGGAAACACTTTCCCTGGGAGAAAACAGAACGGCTGTCGGGAGAGCTATTTTTAAAGGGGCCAAATGCTCTGGCACGGCAGTGATTTATCAAAAACCTCAATGACAAAAGACTCTGTGAAAAATCAACACACACACACACACACACACACACACACACACACAGAGAGAGAGAGAGAGAGAGAGAGAGAGAGAGAGAGAGAGAGAGAGAGAGAGGAGATCTGTGAAATGTCAAAGCCGAAGACTTCAATGGTCTTCCTCTGTGTCTGTACACTGACGTACGACCCTGTTAGTGACTTTCCCACTGCAATGACAAAGCACATCAGGAAAGAGGGCTTGCTTCAGCTCATAGTCCCTCATGGCAGGGAAGGCAATGCGGCAGGAGCAGGGGTGGCTGATCACACTGTACCCAGTCATGAAGCAGAGAGAGATGAATGCTCATGCCCAGAATGCTCACTTTCTCCTTTTTATTTCATCCAGGACCCTAGCCCATGGGGATGATGGCACCTCTGTTAGGTGCATATCCCTATTTTAGTTATATCCATCCTAGAGATCTGACTCTCAGACATGCTCAGAGGTTCACCAGAACACAAGACAGGGTATCCCTGTGTAGCTCTGGCTGTCCTGGAACTCACTCTCTAGACCAGGCTGGCCTTAAACTCACAGAGATCCACCTGCCTCTGCCTCCTGAGTACTGGGTTTAAAGGCATGCACCACCACCACCCAGCAGGTCACTGATTCTTGACAGATTTTCTTATTTAAAGAGGAAATGGGAAAAGGTTGGCACAAGCATCTAGTAGCTATGGTTACCAGCTTCTTCTAAATTATTTCTTATGAATTATTTCCTGTAAGGTCCTAGCAATATAAAGAAGACAATTAGAATGTGACTTTACAGGTGAGCTGATCAGCCACATTACCACAGAAGTCTGCGTAGGAACTAGATACTTCTAGAACCTTCTAGACCCTCTGAACTTTGGGTCACAGTTGTAATGGCAAATAAAGCACTTAACATTTCAGTAGAAAAATATATGAATGTCTGAATAACCCAGAAAACAAGAAAAGCCATGTCTTTCTTAGGGATGCCCTTCTGTCTCCCAAGAGGGGTATCCCAGATACATAGGTTTGTGTGTGTGTGTTTAAAACCTGATACAATGGTTAGGGAGTTCCAAACTGACGTTCTAAATCAGGGTTTCCTAGTTAGCTTTTTGTTGCTGTGACAAACACCACAACCAAATCATCTTGGGAAGGAAAGGGTTTATTTCATCTCACAACTTACAGTCCATCATGGAGGGGAGTCAGGCAGGATTGGAGGCAGGAACTGAAGCAGAAATCCAGGAGGACAGCTCGCTGGCCTGCTTCCCACCCCCACGGCCTGCTTCCCACTCCCACCGCCTGATTCCCACTCCTATAGTCTGCTTCCCACCCCCACGGCTTGTTCAGTTTGCTTTCTTATAGAACCTAGGAGACCAGCCTGTGCCCTCCCAGACCAACCATTAATCAAAGGAATGTCCCACAGACACGCCTGCAGGCCCTCTGTGGAGACATTTCTCAGTTGAGGGTTCTCTTTTTCAGATGACCCTGCGTTGTGTCAGACAAAGGGTAAGTGGCACACAAGGGTGACACACTCAGAGGAGCCTCGTAAGGCAGAGGAGAGTCTCTCGTCAACATTCTGCATTGCTTCCCTCTTGTTCTTCTGTGCACTCTCGTGCGTGCGTGCGTGCGTGCGTGCGTGCGTGCGTGCGTGCGTGTGTAGGGAAACACCACAGTCACAGGTGTCCTCCTTAGGAACAGCATCCATCTCTTCTGAGGCAGGTCTCTCATTGGTCTAGTGCTCACCAATTGGGCTAGGCTGTCTAGCCAGTGAGCCCCAGGAATCTCGCTGGTTCTAGCTTCCCCAAGTTGACGACCCCCCACCAGTTTTGTAAGGCTTCATTGATGGTGCGGTAAGGACTCAACTGTGACATTTTGTGACAGATCTTGCCTTCCTTCTGATACTTTGCTATCAATAAACTCCCTGCCTAGCCTTTCCCAGTCCTATAATTGAAACTGTAAACCCAGGACCCCAAAGACACTGGGGCTTATGTTTGAAGGATGTCTGCACCACCCCATCTTCAAATTTTCCACTAACAAGCAGTGTTGTAGTTTACTTTCCACCACTGTGATAGACACCATTGGGCTCACACGTCCTGATCATAGTCCATCAGTGAGAGGAGTCGGGGTGGAAACTCAGCAGGAGCAGGAACCATAGAGGAATGCTGCTCACCGGCCTGCTCCCACAGCTTGCTCAGCCTGCTTTAGTACACATACCAGGACCATCTGCCGAGAGGTGGTGCCACTCACAGCAAATGTGCCCTCACACATCCTCAGCTTTGCCTACAGGCCAATCTGATGGGGCATTCTGCCAACTGAAGGTCACTCTCCCAGATGACCCTAGCTTGTGTCAAGATGGTGGTATGACCAGGTGGGACCTGTGTTCTGCACCTCCACTCCAGCAGCATCTCTCATGTGAGCTTTCATAAGAGAATGTCCTTGACCCCACCTCATCAATGTTTCTACCCACAACAGTTGGGAAAAGGTGTCTAATGTAACCATGTGCTTTGTGACAGGCTCAGGAGCTGAAGCACTCTGGCTGTTCTCAAAGTTGTCTGAATGAAATGTTACCTGCATTAATGAGAGGGTTTCAAAACTAAGGGTTTTGTTGAGTTGGTGGCTCATGAAGGATACATTCTCTTTCCAATTTCTTTGTGTAGCAGTGTAATTAGGTGTGGGGACCAATGGGCTGTTTATCCAAGAGTCATTGAAATCCTAGCTTCTTGGCTTTCTAGGTTTTCTGGCCACCAGTTTCCCTGCATGAAAGGAAGACTGGGTGAGTAGCCCTCATCCACAGGAAGTGGATTGTATTCTCTCATTGTTTCCATTGAAGCTGTTAGGTCCCAGGTACAGGGAAGACATTTGAACCACATTGGGATGCTGCTGGAAATGGAAATAAGAAACAGCAGGGTGGGGCCAGTTTGGACAAGCACCCCAGGTGATGCTAAACATGTTTGAGGGTGTCTACTGCATGACTTTTTCTCAGCAAGGGTGATGACAGACCCACAACACAATATCACCCAAATCCAATGTGGTGGGTGACTCAATGTGTTTATTGGACACTCTTTCTGGAACATGGGTGAGAGGTTACTTATAGAAGCATGGTTGACTCAAAGCAGATGCATCACCAAAAAGATCCACCTCATTGTGGTGATGCTGAGGAAGCTACATTGTTGGTATTCTGTATTACCTGTAGGCAGCTCCACAGAAGAGTCTCCTTTCTCTCAGCAACAGTTTATAGCTTGTAACTAGAGGAGTCTTGTGAGTTGTATGTAGACTTGTATTTTTTCCATGAAGCTTTCTGTTTTTTCAGAAACGTTAAACCTTGAGGAAACAGCTATATTACCTCAGTGTTCTGTGGACTTCAGATTGACAAGGCTGTTGGCTTTTCTGTTTCTACACATTTGTTTGTTCCAGATTAATAGAGAATTTCTATTCCCATTTGTAGATGGCAGTACCCAGTGTCTGGCTTGGATGTTCTGGGCATACCAGAATGTTGCAACCTCCTAAGCATGCAAAAAGGGTTGGTGTGGTAGTTTGAATATAACTGATTCCCAGAGGCTCATAGGGAGTGTCACTGTTAGAAAGTGTGGCTTTATTGCAATAGGTTGGAGGAATTATGTCACTGTGGGGGCGCCTTTAAGGTCTCATATATGATCAAGCTATGCATAGTGTCCCAGTTCACTTCCTGTTTTCTGTGGATTAAGATGTAGGACATTTGGATACTTCTCCAGTACCATATCTGCCTATATGCCACCATGTTGCACCTTGATGATAATGGACTAAACCTCTGAAAATGTAAGCTACCCCAATAAAATGTGTTTTTGTTTCCTTTCCTTTCTTTTCTTTTTTTTAAATAAGAGATGCTGTGGTCATTGTGTTTCTCTACAGCAACAGAAACCCTAACTAAGACATTGGGGGAGTGACTATCCATAGTCTCTATGGAGGCAGATGAGGACTCCCTGCTGACATCTGGGTTTACCTCCAGGGTCTAACCAACTCAGGATTCTTATCCTTAGCACTGTGAAAAGTCTGAGCTGGACTGTTCTTTGCTGTGGGTGTCACCCTGTGCAGGGTATGATGTGAGACAGTATCACTGATACAATGTATAATGTGTGACAGTATCCCTGCTACAAGTATCAGAATCTTAGTCAAAGTGTCCAGGTTGGCTGGGGAGGTGGGTGTGTCAGCAAAGTACTTGTGTGGGTTTGAAGACGGGAGTTCAGATTCCCCACACCCAAGTAAGGAAAGCAAAAAGCACACTTGTAATTTGCAGGTGCACACCTGTAATCCCAGCACCAGGAAACTGCCTCGTTTCTACTAGGGAGAGAGAAACAACTTACTTGGTCAGGCAGCTGTGTGTAGTAAAATGAGAAGGCAGCCAGGGACACAGACTCCTAGACTCTTCTAGCCCAAATAAACAAATAAATGAATAAAAATCACGCACACAGACAATTTTCATAAGTGACTTTTACTGCTCGGATATGGTCGTTTCTTTTGACAGTGATTCTTGGCCAAGTGTGTGAGACCTGAAGGCATAACCCCGAGAAGCTGTCAGAGATAGAATCCTTTTTGTCCTCATTTTCTTAAACCATCAAAATATTTCATTTATAAAAATTAATCTAAATATAAATATTGACACTAAAGATCAAAATCACTGGATGACAAAATAATTTTCTGGAACTATAACATGTTTATGGTTTAAATAGTAAATTAAATCTTTGTACTTATTTGGCACAAGGAAGCCTTTAAAAAAGTTGTGATGCCATAGAACAGGCTTTTTTCTTCATTATCATTATTATTGTTATTATTTTTTTTGCAAGGCTTACAGAGTACACACTTTTTTTCAAAAGAAAACTGAGTATTTGAACACTGTTAGCACAAAGGCAGTCTCCTAAGGAAAAGGTCCTGTTCGGAAGTCAGATCTTTGTTGTGTTTTCAATTTTGTTTTAGTGTGAACCACACCCACAAGATAAAATGCCAAAGGTTTACTATTTCCATGGAGTCCTTTCTCTGGGGTGACGTATACAGCAGCAAGAACACTGTGGAAATACGAAGACTCCCAAATCAGCAATGGCACAAATAGTGCAGGGGTGGCAGTTAAATCAAGCCTGGGTGGGTGCACAAGAGAACACGGAGGTGAAAACAAAGCTGGGCTTTTGGGGGGCTGGGGCATTCCAAGTGGAACCAGCTCACACAGCTTTTGGGGGGTGGGGGCATTCCAAGTGGAACCAGCTCACACATATGGCTTCAGCAAGTTTAGTGGTCTAAATTTTGGTTGTAGACTGAAAAACCCATATGTCTACCAGAAAGGGACACTAGACAAGACTGAGAACTTTTTCTCCTCCAGAGCCATCACCTAATGGTTGCTTGTTGCCTTGCTCACTGCCTCACACCCCTCCTTTGCCTCCAACCCCACCATACTCCATCATTCAGAATATCTTGGAAGCCAATGTTAAAAATAGGCTGCGAGTACCCAGTGCGTCCTGTGGAGTGTAAGTTCCTTTTGTGTGCATAAATACATTTTAGATACTGATGCATTTAGGCCAGGACCTCCCTGAAGCAGACCATGAGTGTGGAGCCAGGGTCGCCTCTTGCATCCTCCACAGTCTGCATCGATTTTCTCTAAGGTTGGTGATTAACTAACCGTCTTCCTCATTGCTGTTGTATCTGAATTTCACTGAATTCGGTGGGAAATATATTTTAGAGAACGGAACACTTTTCTTGTGTAGTTCTATTTTGCAATAGTTCATTTACCCAAATCTCATTTCCATGTCAGTCATGATAGAGTCCCACCACACTGACTGTGAACAGTGTCCTGAAACATAGACTAGTAAAGACATTCCTTAGGTCCCTCTCCCCCTGAGTAAATCCATGCAAGAACCCCAAAGTCAAATGAGACATGGTTTCAAAGAGACCTTGGTATGGCACAGGTAGATCAGAGCCTTTCATTTTGTGGCTGCTGATTGCCAGGCAATAAGGGCGGAAATGGAAGTGGGGGTTGGTGCTCGGAGCTTAGCTGGAGGTGGCTGAGCAATTTCCAATGAGATTGTTCCTAGTGCCCCCTGCTCTTAGCATCTGTCAGGAGGTGATAAGCAAAGGTAAGAAAGGGTCATAACCTCCTCCCTCCCTCCCTCCCTCCTTCCTCCCTCCCTCCTTCCTCCCTTCCTTCCCCAAAGCTCCTCCTCTTCAAGTTTTCCATTGGGTGGAAACAGAAGCTCCTCCCTTCCAACAGTTTTTCATTGAATAGAGATTAAAAAAGATTAAAACACCCTGGGATGAAGAAGATATAATACATGGAGCAAATTAAACAGGCACAATGCATCTTCTGAACACAGAGCTCTGCTATTGGAAGCCAGCGTCTGGCTATTCGGTCTCAGATTCCCCTGGGAGCCTAAGGCAGAGAGTGGGTGATGACCTCAGTGTTGCAGACTGAGATGGCCTTCTGGGTGAGGTATGAAGACAGCCCTGTGCAGCAGTGCACTGCGGCCTCCCCAGGCCCTCGCCTCAGTGGAAATCCACACATACTCGATGGCTGTTGGGTCAAGGCACTGTCGTGTGCGGCCGGAGGCAGTGGGTCACTGGCTGTGGGGTCCTGTGGTTAGTACATCACAGCCGACTCCAGAACAGGCTCCTGAATAAAGCGAGATAGGGAGAGGGGTACACCATCACCAGCTACCGTCACAGGATGACTGGACGCTTCCTCCAAGGATTTACTGAGCTTTTCTGCAAACTGATTCTTAGGAAGCAGATTTTCTGCTATGTACTTAGGTGTTTTCTATAATGTTGGATTTTTAAGCACCTTAACCAACACCTAACGCTCATATTACACACTTCTCTAACTGGCATTTATTTCTGAAAGGCAATAAGGGAGTTCTTAACTCATCAACCATAACCTAGAAAACTGCCCTTCCACTAAGACAGGCCCCAAACTTGTCTACGCCTACTTCCTTCAGCCAAATGAAAATGCCCTCCTCCTGCTGTCTCTGGGCACTTTCTCTCTCTCCCTTCCTTTTTCTTCTTCTTTTTTGAGACACGGTTGCTCTGTGTAGCTCTGGCTGTCCTGGAACTCACTCTGTAGACTAGGCTGGCTTTGAACTCAGAGATCCACCTGCCTTTGCCTCTCAAGTGCTGCATTAAAGGTGTGCACCACCACCCAGGTTTTTTTGAAGTTATGGCTAATAGCAAGAAGACTGAACTTGGAAAGGTCAGGGGTCACAGCTGAGCAGTGAAGGAAAGGCAATGAAGGACTGAGGGTCCTTGTGCCCATCACGTCAGTAATGCGTGGTTCAAAGACTAGGCCTCACATTGTGCCATCACCCGATGCTTCTGCACTCAGAGGGGAGCAGGAAGAGATGGTGCGGGAGGGAGAGGCCAAGGGTGCCTATGCAATGCCAGATCGTTTGTGGCCCAGCGACAGGAGGAAGGAGGGGCTGCTGTGTGATGTGACAGTGGTAACATGGGCACAGACATAATATTTACCATCAAGTCCTTGGTGTCGTCACCTTTTCTTTCTGAGGGCCTGTTCATGGAGGAGCCTTGTAGAAGGAAGTTGCGGTTAAATGTTTTAATGGTGGTCCCAGAAGATGCTTCAAATTTTTCAGCTAAAAAGGAAACAAATAATAAGAATTAGGTGCTGGGAGACGACGGCTCAGTGCGGGGAGTTGGCTTCATTCCCCTAGAAGTACCTCACCGACCAGAGCATGCCTGCTTTTCTCTCCTTTGTCTTGCTTCTACCCTCAGCGCTTCCTGCAATCTCCTCATAAACCACCTCACATACATCCATGGCCCAAGGTTTGCTTCTGGGGGACCCAAGTCAGCGTAGGTAAGAACAGCTAGAGAGTTGGCTCAATGGGTAGAAGGCTTGCGGTGCCCTAGTCTGGATCCCAGTCCCCACGTCAAATACTTGTAATCCAGGTGCTGTAGCGGGCAGAGCACAGCACTGCTGGAGGTTACTAGACACCAGCCTAGCTCCACACGTACTTATACACATTCATACACTCACATGTAAGCTCACACATACACAAAACACACCTCAGATTCACAGACGCTCACACACATGTACTCACTCATAATCAGTCATGTGTTCACACACTCAAACACAGACACACACATTCACAAACTTAAACATCTATTCAGACCTCCGTTCATGAGCAGTCACATTCCCAAACTTAGATCACACATGCTCATAAACACACTCTCAAACACACATGCATACACTCAAATCACTCAGAAATTCATTCACACTGACATACTTACTTTCACAGCTTCATATTCAAACTGGAAGAAACTCCCACATTAACACACACACATCATACTCTAGTACACTCTTATACACTCACACACCAACACGTTCATACTTTGACATTCATGCTTATTGCACACACCTTCACTTATGCAGACACTGTTACAAACCAAGTCCATCCTCATACTCAGACACACATACCACATGTGTGTACCTGACACATACCCAGATACATCCATACTCATGTGGCCAACACTCTTAAACACACAATCTCACCTATACTACACAGTTACTCAGTACAGCTTCGTAGGCATACACTCACAAAATAAGCACACACTCTCATATACTCATTTTCCCCCATACTTGTTCTACAAGCATGCACCTACACACTCATATCCCTGACAGCCCACATTCATACCTCATGCTCCCATACATAATCACACACATATTCATGCACACATGTTCACCCCACACCCATACATACCTTCACAATACACTAAGACTCACATGTAAACACACAATTGTATATTCGCAAACTTTGTTCATACTCACATGGCTACATGCTCATACTCTCTCACACACACATGCATATGCTCTTCCATAGACACATCAACACATATACCCATCTATAAACTCACTCTCATATACATACCCACACTCAGCTGCACACTGAGCCCCCATACCCTCACATACACATTCACACTCAGCCACACATCTTCACATTTTATACATGCACACTCACACATATCACCCTTGTACACATTCTCTCACACACACACTCACCTCTACATGCTCTCATCTTATACCTACACTTTCACACACACACTTGCTCACATAGGTACACTGACATACACAATCACTCTCACACCTGCTGACCCTCACTCATACTCATCCATTTCATTGCACACCTTATCACACATTAGACAGATTAGAACAATCCTGGGGGAGAGGGCACACTTGATCTGGTCCTCACACCTCCTCACATTCAGGGCTCTGAGCCCTTCCAAGGACTCCAGCTTGGTGTTTTAAGTGCAACGTACCTTTCACAGGGGGAGCAGGCAGTTTCCTCCTCTGCTGCCTGGATGAGTCTAGAGTGTGCACCTACAAATAAACAGCCTCCTGTAAAGCTCTCTGGATACTGTATTTGGAACTCTCTAGATCATGCAGTTTTCCTTTGGGGGAGTGAAAGATGGACAGACCTGGCTCCTTTGCTTCTGATCCCGTCGTCTTGTGAGACGAACACAGGGTGCTATGTTCAAGCCAGCGATGGTCAGGGCTGAAATCCTACTCTCGATGTCAGAAATCTGCATGCAGCAGCAGGAAGGCAGGTTCAGTAAATACACAAAGGAAAGGAGAGGCCTGGTTAAGGTGTTACAAACTTACAAAGAACAAGCTGCTCTGACCTATACTCATCCATACATTCGGTTCTGTTTTCTTTTTGAGACAGTTTCATACACCCCAGGCTGGCCTGGAACTTGCTGTGTAGCTGCAGATGACTTGAACACCCGATCTTCCCACCCCCTCCTCCTCCTAATGGCTGACATTACAGGCATGTGCTACAACACATGGCTTTTCACTCATTCACCTTCTACCTACCACTGGCCTATCTAGTGCTGTAAAGAAAAGACAAAACACAAGAAATGCATACATTTAAGTTTCTAGCTTTACAGTTCTAGAGTACGTAAACAGCCCTATTAGAATATGCACAGGGATAAACTGAGGGTATGGAGCACTATGGGAATGCTGGTCAGAGCCACCGAGGTCTGAGTGACCAAGATGTCTCTTACTGGGTTGAGTGTGTTCTGCAAGGGTAGTGGAACCTTGGTCCTCAGGGAGGTGCTGCTGAGGTTAATTAAAAACTTCAAAGAGTGATACACACATTGGTGTAACAGTGGCACGACTGTTATGGGAGTAACTAACTACTTTCTGGTTGGGGTTAAAGTCTGCTCCACAACGTGGAACACATGCCTCCTTCTGTAAGCCTTTCCAAATCCCTATGGCTGGGGAGGCCTCAGGACCCAGGGGAGAACCTGCTATTTTGCTAAATGGATGCAGCTTCAAACTGCCTTCTAAATACTCATCTTTCAATGCAGCTTCCATCTCCCATCAAAGAAGCTTCTTTTTGCCGTGGTCAGTGGCTAATACAAGCCTCACGAGACTCATGACTGGCCAAAGCGTAGAGAGCAGATGACTGTGGAGTGTTCCACCGCCTGCATCCTCACCCAGGGGACATTGCAGAAGAGGAGCGGAGAGAGCTTGAGAACTTTCTCGGCTTGCTTGTTTTATGAGATAGCATCTCTCTCTGGCTTGGAACTAGACCATTTCGTTAGGCTGGCTGGTCAGCAAGCCCCAGAGATCTGCCCGTCTTTACCTCTTCGAAGTGGGATTATAAGAACATACTGGGCTGGAGAGATGGCTCAGAGGTTAGGAGCACTGCCTGTATCTCCCAAGGTCCTGAGTTCAATTCCCAGCAATCACATGATGGCTCGCATACCACCATGCCAGACCTTTACTTTCATAATTTTTTTAAATATTTATTTTTATTGTATGTGAATTTGTGTTTTGCCTGCATGTATAACTGTGTAAGGGTGCCAGATCTTGGAATTACAGACAATTGTTAGCTGCCATGTGGATGCTGGGAATCGAACCCAGGTCCTCCAGAAGAACAGTCAGTGCTCTTAACCATTGAGCCATCTCTGCAGCCCCTTACCTTCATATTTTTAAAGTGTGGGATCTGGAGATGGGAACCAGGCCCTCATGTTTGCAAGGCAAGTATTTTACCAAACGTGCTGTGCCACGGCCTCAGACCTACGCAGGATGCCATGCTGATGTATAAGGACAAAGCTGGGCAGCGGTGGTGTAAGCCTTTAATCCCAGCACTCAGGAGGCAGAGGCAGGTGGATCTTAGAGTTCAAGGTCAAACGGGTCTACAGAGTGAATTCCAGGCAGATAGGGCTACACAGAGAAACTGGCTTGAAAAACAAAACAAACAAAAGTAAAGACAGTAGCAATATCAGGAATTTGTATTAAATTCCTGCTGCTTCTCTCTTTACTTATGTATTTATAAAGTGCCTACGGGGCCCACACGCCACGCACACGTGTAAGCCGGAGAACAGCTTTGTGGAATTGTTTCTCTGGTTCTTTCCTTCTGTCTTCACATGGGGTTTCTGTGAGAGAGAGTTCAAATCTCCAGGTTTGTGTGGCTAGTGCCCTTCTCTGCTTAGCCATGCTGCTGGCACCTTGCTTAACCTAGAGAAACATAAGGACCTCCCACCTTTTTCTTTACCAATGTATTTTGAGCTAGCATCTGATGTAGCCCAAACTAGCCCTGAATTTGCTCTGTAGCCAAGGATGACTTTTTACTCCCAATCTTAATCCTCCTCAATGCTGGCATTATAAACGCCACCATGCCTCGTAGCAGTCTACGGCCAGTAGACCTGTAGCAGGTTCTTTATAAAGGAAATAAAGTGGTATGGGTTCCTAAGAGAATACCCACAGATCCCAGTTACAGTCAGTGGTTTAGCTTATGACCAGCTGTGATCCATGAGGGACAAGGGGACATTCACAAAAGCTTCAGAGAAGCATTTTCAGAAAGTAGCAGGTGAGAGCACTCAGTGGAGACAGCTATGTCCACTTTCTGCTCCTCATCCACAGCCTGAGAAGTGCACACTATCTGTTTATTCCTTTATCTACCCCCTTAAAAATATTGCTTTGTTCACATATACATATGCAATGTACATAATGTAGGTTTGTGCACACGTGAAGGTGTCCATGGATGCCAGAAGAGAGAACTGAATCCCCTGGAGCTGGAGTTCCAAGCAGTTGTGAGCATCTGATGTGGGTGCTGGGAACAGAACCCAGGCCCTCTGCCAGAACACTATGTGCTCTTAGTTGCTGGCTGTCTCTCCAAGCCCTACTCCATTTTTGTTGTGTTTGGAATTATCCTTTTAGGCCAGACTCTGTATCTCACGTAGTTCTGAGATCCTGGTGAGGAAACAGCAGGGAGCAGCCCACAGTATGAGGATGAGAGGAGGGGCCTTGGGATGAATGGGAGGAGGCCAGCATAAGTGTGTATGTGTGCACATTTGTGTCTATACACATGTGTGAGTGCAGGAAACATGGACGCACATGCATTGTGGATGCCAGAGGTTCACTCAGGCACCTTTCTCGAATGCTTTCCACCTTATATTTTCAGAGTATCTCTCACTGAACCTAGAACATATGGATTTGACTAGACTGGCTGGTCAGTGAACCTCAGGGATATTTACACCTCTGCCTTCCCAGAACTGGGGTTCCAGGTACCTGTCACCTTGCTTGGCTTCCTGTGTTGGGGCTGGGATATGAACGTGGGCCTTCGGGTTTTAGTGGCAAGCACTTTCTGGTTGAGCCATCTCCTCAGCCATCAGCAGAGGTTTTAAAGGAAATCCAGGTCGATAATACAGATTGAGGCTCTGCTGTAGGAGGGAGGAGAAACCTTTTCTGTTTTAGGAAAGGCTTGAGGGGCTGCAGAGATGGAACACTGGTTAAAAATACTTGCTGCTCTTGCAGAGCACCTGGCCTTTGCCTCCTAGACCTACCTGGTGGTTCACAGCCATCCATAATTTCAGTTCCAATGGAGCCAATGATTTTTCCTGACCAACCAAGCACACAGTGGACAATATATGCAGGAACAGTAAATATATGCAGGAACAATACCCACATGTAGAATTTTTAAAAAAAGAAAGGAAAAGTTTGCTAGTGTCCTTTGCTGTAGGAGGCCACCTCTATGCTAGCCTACTAGAGCTGGTGGGGCTGGCCAGGCAGGTGCCATGACTTTGAGATGCGTTTATGAAGTGGGAGCTCCCTGTTCCAACCTGAGCAGACAGGAGGGGCTCACCTGGAGCTCAGCATGATGCACTTGTGCGGCAGCTGCAGCCACCTGGTCCTCCAGATCTGCCAGCTCCGTCTCGCCTGTGCTGCTGTGGATGCAGCGGGCAGCAGCCTCCAGCTCGTTCAGCTGTCCCTCCAGCCCATACACAGTGCCCGCTGCCAGGTACACCTGCAGAGACAGCACAGCTCTGAGCCCAGGGACCCGGCCTGGCCACCAGCCAACAAGGGACCAGAGAAAACTGGGCTGAGTACTGGGGGAGAGATGGGCAAGCCCTGCTTATCAACACTGCACACTTAGGCAGGCAAGGGCAGGAAGGCTTTGCCATCTCTCCTTTCCTCCAAGGCTTAGGAAAGTTGGACAGCAATGTGAACTGTGAATCTGTGCTGGTACTTAGGACAGGGAGCATCAGGGAAAATAAACTCACAATGGGGTTGTTTTAGAATTAATAACGTGAAACGAAACAGGAAATGGTGGCACGATGAGGATGGGCCCAGGAACACTCTTCTTAGCAGGAATGAGAGGAATGCACAGCTGGGCGGTGCTGCCCCTCTAATCCCAGCACTTGGGAGGCAGAGACAAGCTGATATCTGAGAGTTCAAGGCCAGCCTGCTCTACAGAGAGAGAATTAAAAAAAAAAAAAAAAGGAATGCACACAGACTATGATTTATATTTTCAATCCCATTACCTGCTAATGTTATGTTTTTTAAAAAAAACATTTTTATCACAGCCAAGACAAAGCAATGGGCAAAAGATCTAAGCCCTCAGCCTGGCTAAAGAGGTCAAGTTTTTACTTTGTGTTTTCTGAAAGTTTGCTTTCCTGGCACTCCGGGGAGGGGACACAGAGCTTTGCCACTGAGCACCACTAAAGTGATGGGCTTGAAGGGTCATGGTGGTGGTGATATATTTACTGAGCCAGAAATGAAGGCAAGAAATTCAGATGACTTACTTTTTAAATTAAAATTTTTTAAACACTTATTTATTTATTTACTTAATTATTTGCCTTGAACTGGAACTACAGACAATTGTGAGCTGCCATGTGGGTACTGGGAATCGAACCTGGGTCCTCTGGAAGAGCAGTCAGTGCTCTTAACCGCTGAGCCATCTCTCCAGCCCCAACTTACTTTATAAAATTCCACTCATTTGTGTGTTTGTATGTGGACATGCATGTGCCACAGTGTGTGTGTGTCTCTGTGTGTGTGTCTCTTACAGGGCAGCTTGTAGGAGTCAACTGTCTTTTTCTAGCATTTGAATCCTAGGAATTGACCTCATACTGTCAGGCTTGGTGGCAGGTCTCTTCACCCACGGAGGCATTTTGCTAGATCATGACTGAACTTTTTGAATGTTCAGGTGACTCTAAAGATAGATACAGTCATAAGAACCGTGCTGGATGTGAGGATGTTTCATGCTTTCCCTGGTCTCTCAGCTGAGATGAGGTGGAGCCTGGGCATGAGCTGAGTCTGACGCCTTCACCATCTCAACTCTGTGGTGCTGTGAGCCTCAATCTTTGTTGGAATATTATCAAGTTCCACACGTCAACCCTCAGACCCAGACATCCTTCTGTCACTCATGGGCTGTACAGTGGCCTAGTCTGGGCTTGACATACTAGAAGTCAGCATGCCACCACACAGAATGTTACTCTATCCCACTGAACAGCAGCCCTCTTGAAAGATACCTGGAACTGCTTGCCTAGTGAGGTCCACACTGGGAGAGAACAGTGATTACCTGGAGTTATCTGTGTCCTCCCCAAACTGGTCACTGAAGCCTGTGACACGCATCTCCCCTATGGGCTGCTGCTATTCAGTCAGTCTTTCTCAGAATTGCTCAAGAGATGGAAGCAGGTGTACATTAAGGATGGGTTTTGTGGTCAAATTCCCAGGAAAGAGCACTACATAGATTTCCTTGTTAAAGCAAAATTCTAGGAATAGTGTATGTGTATTGCATGTGTGTCCCTGTGTGTATACGTGAGGAGGTCACAGAACAACCTTGCTGTCACTCTTCAGTCTCTGTCCTTCTTGTTTTTTGAGAAAGTGACACTCTGTCTAGACTGGCTGGCCAGGGAGCCCCAGGTATGTTTTGTTTCCGCCTCCCCATTCCTGGGACTGAACTGAGGCCCTGGTGTTTGTGAGGCAAACACAGTGGATCATTTTGGCTCCACTTTAAGATTAGAAGCCATCTTGTTACAAAGTCAAAATAAGTTCATTCCCATCTTCTGTATCTTGGCCCCTATTTTGGAATCTGACCCACTCCTGACCTCCTTCCTGATAAAATAAGACGTTAGCCAATTTCCTACATAACCAAAATTCCCCTGAAAATCCCTGAACCCTTGGAACCCCTATTCTTGCAGTTTGGGGACTATAAAGCCCCAATTCCCATATGTTTGGGGATGACCTCTTAATTTCTGAATTTAGAGAGGGGCAGTCAGCAGATTGGCTATATTGTGCATATATAATAAAGTTTGATGTAAATCTGGCTAATTTAGGCAGTGACCTTTACTCTCATTCCATGAGATTAACACTTACCCCACTGAGCTATCACCCAGCTCCACCATCGCCTCAACTCCACCATCACCCAGCCCCACCATCACCCCCAGCC
>PVIH01009022.1:0-85788 GCA_004025045.1 Sigmodon hispidus | reverse complement strand
AGAATTTAGATCCCAAAACCTTGAATAACCCTATCAAAAAATGGGGTTCAGATCTAAAAAGGGAATTCTCAGCAGAGGAACTACGAATGGCTGAAAGGCACCTGAAAAAGTGCTTTTCATCTTTAGCCATCAGAGAAATGCAAATCAAAACAACTTTGAGATACCACCTAACACCTGTTAGATTGGCTAAGATAAAAGGCACAGATGACAGCCTATTTTGGAGAGGTTGAGGAGCAAGGGGAACACTCCTCCATTGTTGGTGGGAGTGTAAGCTTGTTCAGCCACTTTGAAATACAATATGGAGGTTTCTCAGAAAATTGAGAATCAATCTTCCCAAGGACCCAGCAATACCACTTCTGGGTGTATACCCTAAAGAGGCACATTCACGCTCCAAAGGTATTAGCTCAACTATGTTCATAGCAGCATTATTTGTAATAGCAAGAACCTGGAAACAACCTAGAAGTCCCTCAACTGAAGAATGGATTAACAAACTGTGTACATCTACACAATGAAATACTACTCAGCAGTAAGAAAAAATGATATCCTAAAATTCACAGGCAAATGGATGGATTTGCAGAATATCCTCCTGAGTGAAGTATCACAAACTCAGAGAGATAAGCAGGGGATGTACTCACTCACTAGTGGTCTCTAAACAAACAAAAAGAATAAAAGCCAAATATGCCCAAGCGGCAAACCACAACCACTGAACATCTTGGGGTCAGAAACACCCTGGCCTGAACCTTCAAACCCCAGTCCAACTATAGGAACACCTGACTCACTCTTGAGGGAGGAGGGACAAAACTGGATTTGGCCAGGAGTGAAGACTGATCCAAGCATTATTGGGTCAGTGGGACCTTAGGACTGTCTGCTCCTTTCCAAGGGAGGAGATGGGGATTTGCAGAGAAGAAAAAAGACCAGATGTGTTGGGAGGGGGAAGAGACCTTGAATAAGGATATACAGGGATGGAAAAAAAAATTCAGAGGGAAAGCTGAACACAAGGAAAATATATGTGTAGCAACCTTATTTGCATTTCCACCCTTGATAAGCCATGCTTATGATTCTTATCCTCTGTATAGTTATTGGTAACTCTTCCGCATTTTAAATTCTTTTTACTGTTTTTTTTGATAAATACAAAATAAAGAAGGAAAGAAAAGAAAGCTATGTCCAATTCCCCAAAATATTACTTATTAATGTTTGTTTTTATTATAAATGATTAATGGTCATAGTCAATCTCTTTAAAAAAATGTAGGGGGAATATGATATAGAAATGATTAGAAAAGATAAGTAGATTTGGTTTATTGATATAAACTTAAGGTGTATTTTGTTATGCTGTATGGATTTTTCTACTCTTGATTAAGGTATGATGCTGATGTAACTCATTTAAAATTGTATTGCATAATTGAGAAATGCAGCTTAATAGTCATCTATGATAACCAAACTTATAGTCACGTTAGTTAGGTTTTTGTATGTATGCAAAGATATGTTTCAATTAGATAGATAGTCTTCAAACACTTTAAAGTCATTCTGAATATGGCATTTAAAATATTTTAAGAACTTAGACTTTTCTGGACAGTAAGACAGGTCTACTCCTGGCAGCACCAACGTATTTCAGGAAAATGATGGGCATTGAAGAAACTTTATGTGAAATTCACTTTGTGGCAACAGTTAGCCACTGGACAAGAAACTGTTCTGGTGTTGACTACTTGATAGTATGCTATATACACTGGACATATAGGTTCAATAGGAAAGTGACCTCTGAACTTTGGCAGAACAAGCCAAGATGGTCCTTCAGGTTCTTGATTTGCAGAAAAACTTGCCAGGCATCATTCTGGACACAAGGAGAAGCAACTGATAGACTGTGCCAGATTTTTTGTGTCACTTAAAGATATGTCAGAGACTTTGGACCATAAAGCCTGAAGATGGTGCCCCAACATTACAAGGGAACTTTGGATAACTGTCCAGGCAGACAGTTGTCATCTCTGTTGTTGTCTAGACTTTGGAAGTTGCTTGTACTTCCTATTTATTTGGATAAATTATTATCCAAATTGTTATAAGGATAAATTATATCCTTCTGTGGTCTTTGGTGTGGTTGAAGGTTTAATAATAATAGGTATTATTAATAGGTATTTTTAGTTTAAAAGGTATGTTAGATATGGAACTTTAGACTCACAATGATAAGGTACAAAATGGAATATTCTCTTTAATTTTGTGAACACAAATAGCCTGGATATTGTGACTGCAATTTCTGCTATAGAGCTGTTCTGTTGTAATTTTGCTATATGGAAATTGAAACCTTCATTTTTGATTAGACAGAAAAGAGGAAGTGTGGTGGAATGGTCTCTGTATACTGTAAATAAAGTAACTTATTTGGCCTATGTAGAGCACCATAGAAGTGAGTAGAGTATCAGGAAGGGACAAGCAGAAGGATGGTGGAGTTAGCCAGTCACCATCTGACCCTCGAGAAGAACAGACATGTAAGGAATCCAGGTGAGCCATGGGCTGGGACACATGGCAAGTAGATTATAGAAATGGGTTGATTTAAGATGAAAGAACTAGCTGATACTGTGCTTGAGACATGGGCCAAACAATATGAAGTTAATATGAGTGTCTGATTAATTTCTTTGGGGGACAAAAGCCACTGTGGGCCTGGTACAAACCTGCCAGCCCAAATGGGCCTGGGAAGCTTACTACAACAACCAGCATGGTTACCTAAACAAAACTTGAATAGGAAGACCCCAAAGACATGCTAATGTCGAAGGAGGAAATGTCATAAAATTTCAACCTTAGACAAAGGCCTACAGATGATAAAGGAATGCTGAGAGTCTTTCTTCCCCAGGGAAGTGTTGTAGAAAGTTTCTCCTGGCACCTGTTTGGCCCTGGGAGGTTTGCGACCTGGTGCGCACAGTGACAGCAGTTTTTATCCCCCAAAGAAATGAATCACAAGCTTATATCCTTTAAACTGTTTGGCCCATGTCTTATGCCCATTACTAGCTAGCTCTTTATTCTTAAATTAACCCATGTCTATTAATCTTCCCACCATGTGGCTCAGCCCATGGCTGGCTGGTACCTCTTACATGTCTGTTCCTCTTGGGGGTCGGATGAAGACTGGCAAACTCCACCCTTCTTCCTACCTGCTTGTGCTCTGATTCTCCACCCACTTCTACAGTGTTCTACATGGACCAAAACAGCTCCTTTATTTACATTATACAGAGAATATTCCACCACATTTCCTCTTTTCTGTCTAATTAAAAAGAAAGGTTTCAATTTCCATATAGCAAAAGTACAACAGAACAACTCTCAAGCAGGAATTACAGTCACAATATCCAGTCTATTTGTTTTCCAAAATTAAAGATTATCATTGTGAGTCTAAAGTTTCATATCTAATATATCTTTTAAACTAAAAAGAACTATACCTACAATTATTAAACCTTCAACCACATCAAAGACCACAGAAGGATATAATATTATGCAAATAAACAGGAAGTGCAAGCAACTTCCAAAGTCTAGAAAATGACAGAGATGACATTTATCTGCCTGGACAGTCACCCAAAGTTCCTTTGTAACATTGGGGCATCCATCTTCAGCCTTTATGGCCCAAAGTCTCTGTCATACCTTTCAGTGATGCAGGAAATCTGACACAGTCCATCAGTCACTTCTCCTTGTGTCCTGAAGAATGTCTGGCAATGTTTTTCTGCAAAGCAGAAACCTGAAGGACCATCTCGGCTTGTTCTGCCAAAGTTCAGAGGTCACTTTCCTATGGAACCTGCATGTCTAGTTTATACAGCATACTGTCAAGCAGTCAATACCAGAACAGTTTCTTGTCCAGTGGCTAACTGTTGCCACAAAGTAAATTCCACATGAAGTTTCTTCAAACCCATCCTTTTCCTGAAATATATTGGTGCTGCCAGGAGCAGACCTGTCTCATTGTCCAGAAAAGTCTTTAAGTTCTTAAAATAATTTAAATTCCATATTCTCTCTGTCTTTGAAGTATTTGAAGACTACCTATCTAACTGAAACATATCTTTGTATACCTATAAAAACCTAACTAACATGACTATAAGTTTGCTTATCATAGTTGATATAGTTGACTATTAATCTGCATTTCTCAATTACACATTACAATTTTAAATGAGTTACATCAGCATCATACCTTAATCAAGAGTAGAAAAATACAAACAACATAACAAAATTAATTTTATACTTTGATTACAGAGGAATTTAGAGCTCACATTGATGAGAATTTTAGAAAATTGAATGAGAAATTTAAAGAAATGGATGAAAATTTTGTTAGAGAGGAGTACAGGGCTCATGTTGATGAAAATTTTAGGAAATTAGATGGGAAATTTAAAAAAATGGATGAAAATTTTAGGATAATGGATGGAAACTCTAGGAAATTTGAACAGAAAATAGTGGAAAGGGTAGATGTGGAATCTGGGATATGTTCCATTCTATGAAATTATTGGAGACATCATTTATAGAAGACTTTAAAACACTAGAAAAGACCATTACCACTAGGTTGCAAGATTATGAGGCTCGTTTGGAGATTTTAGGAAAGGATTTTGAGGCGACACCTGCTCAAGATAACCCAGAGCCCCCTCTTAAACGTTGCTAACCCTAACCCTAACCCTAACCCTAAATAAAATAAAAATTTATATCAATGAATCAAAATCCACTTATCTTTTCTAATCATTTCTATATCATATCCTCCTCCCATAATTTTTTTTAAGAAATTGACTATGACCATTAACCATTTATAATGAAAACAAACATTAATAAGTAATATTTTTGGGAAATTGGATGAAGCTTTCTTTCTTTTTCTACTTCCTGCTGTCAAAGGACGATGAAGTCATGGGGTTTTGAAGCTGGATCATCTCAACTGGCTTCTTGGAAGCTGAGAATGTTCATTCAGGTGGCCTTGGCAAGTGGAACCACATTTGCCTAGAACCAATCCACAGGTTTTGATCTTCTGTGGAGATAAAAGCAGAAACTCTTTTCCCAAGTAACATATTCTTATAAACAGATTTCAAAATCAAAATATCTTTAAAGTATGTGTATTTAGCAGCTCCAACAATCAACCATCTTTCTGCAGTGAGCTCATTAAAAGTCAAAAAATCAAAAGAAAACAAAACAAATATAATCCAGACTCTCTGTTTATTTGCCATCTTTACACGGCCTTTTTTTAAAAAAAAAAATCTTTATTTCTATTTCTCTTTCTTAAAGGGTTTTCTTCACCCTTTTTCTTTTCTCTCTCTCTCTCTGAAGCCTATGCGTATTTTACATATATTGTACCCCCTTTAGAGGTTTTGAGAGTCTAAATCTGTTTTATTGAGAATTCTTAATCATTTTTCAACCCAAAGAGCTTTTAAAAGGTCGTGCCACTTTAATTGCTGACTCCACCCCTCTTGGCAGTTTGGAACCTGGTTTGCTCGGCTACCAGAAAAACAATTTTTAACTGTTTCCTTTCTGTTCACTATAAGCAAAAACCTTAAATCAATCACACTTGTGCCAATCCTGTCGTGAAATGTATGAGTTTAAGCTGTGTCCTGCGGACGCGCCATTTTTAAATTCCTGCCTGAACACTGCACTGTCTCTGTACCGTAAATCAGTTCAAATATGCAGTTCAAAAAACCGTTTTAAACTTTCTCAGGCTTTATGTGGGTGTTTGTGCCCCACGTTGGGAAGCCATCTGTTGTAGTAAGTTTTCCTGGGCCCCTTTTGGGACCAGAGGTTTGTGACCTGGTGCACGTGGTGGCAGCAGTTTTTATCACCCAAAGAAATGAATCACAAGCTTATATCCTTTAAACTGTTTGGCCCATGTCTTATGCCCATTACTAGCTAGCTCTTTCTTCTTAAATTAACCCATTTCTATTAATCTTCCCACCACGTGGCTCAGCCCGTGGCTGGCTGGTACCTCTTACATGTCTGTTCCTCTTGGGGGTCGGATGAAGACTGGCAAACTCCACCCTTCTTCCTACCTGCTTGTGCTCTGATTCTCCACCCACTTCTACAGTGTTCTACATGGACCAAAACAGCTCCTTTATTTACATTATACAGAGAATATTCCACCACAGGGAAGTAATAGTTTCCACAAGGGAAGAGATCATAGATTAGCTATTTAATACCAAATGATCAGCCCTGAAAACTTACACATACAACAAATATTATGCAAACCAAAAGGTTTTATTTATATATTTAATTATATAGGAACATGAGCATATGTATATTTATATAATCATATTCTGGTTAAGTAAAAAAGGCTATAAATTTTATAAATAGCAAATTGAACAGTTCTACTAGAAGACTTGGATGGTAGAAGAAAAGAAGAAAATATATTATTTCATTAAAATCTCTTTGAAGGCTTCAGTAGTTTTCAAAGAGAAATTTTAACACTTAAGAGACAGAATCAGAGGCAGATCTAAAGGTCCAGCCAGACATATTATCAGAGCCTGTTTCTAAAGTAAATGAAAAAAATTAAGCACTTCTTCTTTGTTTTATGTCAACTTGTTTTATTATGGCCAGTGTGATCATTATAGCAGGAACATATTGATGAATATGAAGAAGTTAATAACACTCTAATATTGGCATGATGTCCTGTGGCAGCCATTACTAAGGAATGTGCTGGAATGGAGAATTTGGAATTTCTATCATTTTCTCTTGTAGGACTCATTGAGGTTCCAGATCAAAAGGGCTGTGTTATACCCATTGGCTTTGAAGAGAGACAACTAACAATTAACCAATTCTCTTTTATCTAAGCCAGTAGTAATGAGGTCTAGCCTTCTCAGCTTTCCTGATGTGATGATGTTTGTATGCATTCAGAGAAATTTGATTGTACATAGAACCAAACTCTTTGTATGTAAGGCTGCTTTTTTTCCATGAGTTGTGTTGACAGCAGAGGAGCTGGAAATTATGAAAACAGAAATTTTTCATTTTTATCTTCCTGAGGGAAAAATGGGTTAGTTTATAAGTTTCAAGCAGCATGTTCTCCTCATGAAATACAACTTTACTGTTTTTATCACTGCAATGGCAATGCTCAGCCTTCATCCTGCCAATGTCTAATCAGGCACAAGAGTAAATTGTATCATATAGTTAACTCTGTACATAATTTATTTACATTTAAAGGTATATAAAAAAATAATTCTAGATAGGCCACATTAGATATAATCTTGCCATCTAGGTTTACCTAAAATTGAGGTGAACAAATTAAATTCTATCTGTGACAATACAAAGAATTCTTAAAGTGACCACTCAGCATTTAGTACATACATATATAATTAGTATATAAACCTATTTCTCCAGAAATTAATAATGTATTACACATAAATCAATCAATAGTATATAGCAATTTATTCTAAAATAAGTATAATTACAGGATTTATTATTATCTATGAAAATAATTTAATCAGTAATGTTTTTAAATTCATCTAAATTGGATATATATTAATGTGTAACTTTTTAATTTATATTATATGTTAATGTGTAACTTTTAAACATAATTGTAACAGAATCAGAACTCAATGAATAGTTGTGTATTTTTGTCTGTATTTGGAGACCTTAGCACTGTAACATCACTTGTTAACTATGTTTATTGAAGGCAGAGTTTTATTATGATCTTTGCTGGGCACAACTTATTTATGCCTTTTACTTATTTATGCCTTTTCTTAGCCTCTGCAGAAGGAGCCTCAGATGAGCTAACATCCTGATAATGTGGTGTTATATGGCAAAAATGAAAGACTTTCCATATAGAAGGAAGGTCTCTTTTTCCATCAGACTGATATGCAACTGGAAGGACAGGTTGAGTGTTAAAAATACATCTACAATTAACTTATACATGTTAAATAGATCCATGCCCAAAGAAGATTGATTTATTTCATTCTTCAAGGAGTCTTGACAGAGATTCAGGTAGCCATGCTTGAACTTAAAATTAATGAAAATTTAAGAAGCTAAGAAGACTTTTTGGCGATACATTACTACTTTTGTTAAGACACACTATGAAGACATTTTTTTAAAACATTAATTGCCTCTTTTAAAATTACTCACCTAAAACTTATCAGAAAAAAAAAATTTCTGTCCTATCTAATTTTTTTTATTGGTGATCTTTTTAATACTCCACAGGTATTTACTTCAAAGTTCTTTAGGTTTTTTTGAAGTTCTTTACTTAAAAGCAGATTTTCTCTCAGTTACTCTGTATACAATATTCTCATAGGAATAGGTCTCAACATTCCATTTGAAACAGATGAGGTTGCATAGCAACTATCTTATCCCAGGATTCCCATCATTTACAAAGACACTGTCTCATATAATAAGACTAAAAAAGAGAAAATGAAAATAAAAGAGGAAAACACTAGTCTCATTGGAAATGAGACTAGGATATTGAAGGCTGAAAATGCCACAAAGTTTCTCTTCTTTAAATTTCTTTTGCTAAAGCACAAGCACACCAGAATCATCGAAGGGAACTTTTTCCTTTGAATCTCAAAAATTTTGTTGGATTAGCATTGAGAAAGTGTGGCTCAAGAGAAGCAGTGTGGTGGTATGGAACTGAAAACAGCCTAATCTATTTTCAATATAATAAAATGTAATTAAATAATGAAGCATAGGCAAGATTCACAATTTTTTAAGAAATAGAAATGAGCAGTAGACATTACATATTCAATGTAGAAACAAAGTTCAGCATAGCTCTGAGATATAGGTTTTAACCCAGTTGGTCAAGTACAATTGTAGACTCAAGACTTGAAGATGTAACTAAATGTTTCCTTCGCACTTCCTGATAATGTCATCTGGAAGCTGTTTCTGTTTAGTTTGATATTTGTCTTATATATCAATGGAACAACTTGCTTCATTCACATTATATCATTGTTGTGAAAGGTGTAAGACTGGTTAACTTCAGGAAGAAAAGTGATTTATTTTGAAAATAGTTGCAGCCACAGGTTGTAATCTCTCAAATTGTGAAGGCCATCTTCCTGGCAGAATTTAAACCAACCAAGAATATCACATTACATGACACAGAAAGAGTCCATATGTATTCCCATTCTCTAGTCTCTCTCCATTGAGGTAGACTCTGAAAGGCTACCTCTGCTCCAGTGGATGGTTTCATGGACCCACCAAGTGGACCTAGTAGGTTTAAAGAGAACAATGGAATTTAGAGAAAAAGACAGCAATGGGGCAATATAAAAGACTAGGTGAGAGGGAACAGGATGAATTTTATCTAACACAATATATGCTTGTATAAAATTATCAAACTTTTAAAGTATTCATCAAGAGAAAACTTGGCAGGAGTAACAGAGGCATGCAGTATTAAAAGGGAAGACCTGGATATATCCAAGGACACAAGGAAGGGTTAAAGAAGCTGAAATGTGCAAGATGGAAAAGAAATTGGCCTGTTGTTAGTCTACATCAACCATCAAAAAGGAAGCAGATTTGTTCTAAGAGTATAGACAAATTTTAGGGAATGTTACAAGTAGGTACATGTTCATACTCAAAGAGAAAATGTGTATAGTACTTGATTAGTGGTGCAGATAGAAGGAAAAATTAGAAACACAATCATCTGAACTACAGAAAAGAAATTGAACCCATTTTACTGTTAGCTTTTTATACTATTTAAAATATTTCATTAATTCAGAGAAAGGTGAATATAACAGATTTCGATTACATTCAAAAATTCCTACCAGATCTACACTCCCATGTTAACACACTCAAATCCATGACACTTTTAAGCCTTCAATAACAACTTGTATTGTTCATCTGATCTTGAATTTATGTTCTTCCACTGGAAAATGAGCAATTTACCAACCTTTAGAAAAGGCTTACTAACTCACTCACAGAGTTCATAAGAACTAGTGTTTCCAAGGCTTGGGGTGGTATTTTTATGCCTAGCTCATCTGTTCTTGCTGGGATTTGGTTTGACATAGACTTGAGCAGGTTTTGTGAATGCTGGTAATAATCATAATAAGAACTGTAACAATGACTGGTCTATCAAGAAATCTTAAAATGTAGTTGTTACACAAATATCATGAAAGTAACCAACCACATTTTTATTGAATTTAAGACACACTCCAGAAGATAAAGCTCATACCTGACACTCTTTATTTGGTCAAGAACATATAGTTAGACACATAGGCCTTAGAAGATAGCCTGTACAAAATATAAGCTGCTTAAGTTGACACAGTGTTAAACTGACTACTAATAATTTATCCCTACCTCCATAAATTACAGTACCTCTCAACCCTCATCTGAGAAGCTTTAACATTTAGTAAATGGTAATTACCATAGTGACCCACAACTGGAAAAGTTACAGCTAATAAGAGATTGTAGAATGCTCAGCCCTAAACAGAAACTGTGCACAGCACCTCCACTCAAGGCTCAGAAATTAAAACAGAAGAGTGAACAAAAAAGTTTAAGAGCCAGAGCAAGTAAAGGTACCTTCTGAACACAATAGAGCAGCTACACATATAATTTTTTTTTATTTTTTTTGTTATTATTATGAACAAAGAAGTCACACTTTCACACTTTCTATCCTTGTATATCCGTATTCAAGGTCCCTTCCCTTTCTCAAAACATCAGGTCATTCTCTCTTCTCCACAAATCCCCATTCCCTCCCTGGGCAGGGGGCAGGCAGTCCCATGGTCCCACTGTCCCAATATTGCTTAGTTCAGTCTCCACTCCAGGCAGATCCAGTTTTCTCCCCCCAAACTCAAGACTGAGGCAGGTGTTCCTTTAGGGAGAATGGAATCCAAGTAGTCAGTCCAAGACATATAATACTTTAAGAATAATGGTTACTAGAAGGCAGGTCTTTAGTTATCAGATATATATCTGTACCAGTAGTCTGTGGTTCCATGGGAAATATGTTCATTTTCAATACATACAATTTCTGATTCAATTACTTGTTTTCATTGTCTCTTCTGAAAAGTCTAAAGAGACGTCAATCCCACATCTCTACTCTTGGGAGAGAAAAGCTTGTTGAAATATTGTGTGATGTAGAATTGTCAGGGACCAAGACCCTGGCTTGAGCCTTTAGGCCTCTAGCTAAAGGCTCCCATGGGAACTTACTGAGAAACCAACCATTGAGCCGGCACGACCTTGAGTAAAATAGATGTTTCTCCCAAAGTAAAATAGATGTTCTGGTTTGCTTAACAGTAGCAGAGGAGTAACTCTAAAGTATACAGTAACAAGAACATTCTGTGGCTAGGTTACTTAGCAGCCCTCCTGATAACATAGAAAGTAGCTCTAAAGAATAGAATAGCAAGAACATTCCATGGTTAGGTTACCTAGTAACCCTCCCCTGAAGCAAGGCCAGTCATCTTTTTACCCTACCAATATCCTGCTTTCCCTGGCCAGCTTCCTGTAGATGTTTGAAGTCTGCCCCTTCCCCATATTCTGCTTTAGAACTATATAAGCATGTACAGAATTGGAATAAATCACAGCTTGAACAGGCTCCCATTTGTCTTGCTGCCTTCCTTTGCTTCTTCCTTCCCTTCATTCTCTCTAGTAGGTGGTCTCCCAGGTTGAAGTCCAGTGGGTCAGGACATAGAATTTCTCTTTATCAGTAATATCTTTAGAATATTGAAGCTTCTGCCTTCTAGCCTTTAATGTAGGACTCTCACTGTACCTACATACTCTAGAATTATAAGCTGATATTTTGATTAGTTTGTATTGTACTTATTTTAAGAAGTTATTTGTTAGTAAAGCCAAATTTCTTTTACCTTTACAAAATCCTCTTGAAGTGTTTAATTATTCTTAAGGTCACTGAAATATCAGCATGCATTTTTACGCACTGTGGATATTTAAGAAAGCAAAAGTAACTCCACTTTCAATTAACTCTGTATGTGATGAATAAGCATGAAGTTCCACTATCTGTAAGAATGTCATTATACTTTTCACTGTTATTAACACAAGTGAATAGTGATTGTAGATATCACAGGTGTTCCATTAAATGATGATAAGCAGGTACAGTTCTATAACACACCTTTTTTTTTAATTTACCAAGCAAAAAGATCAGATGAAACCTACTAATTATAAATAATGCAATAAAATTGATTCACTATTTTAATAATAAATGACCTCATGCCACTATAGGAGTAATAATATGGACTGTTATCTAAGTAGGAAAAGTGATTTGGCAAGTAACTAAAAATTGCCACTAGGACTAAGAACACAGCACTAAATAGCCTCATCTAAGTGATAAATGTAAATTGATCCTCCCGTTATAAGAATTTATGCAAAACTGATTAGCCATTAAGTTTTATTCCATTATAGATTGGACTGAACAACTTTAATTCTCTTAGAACTTCTGCCCTGTGTTTACTGTACTATACTGTAACATGTGTTTAATGTAGATACACAGAGAAATGTAGAAGAAAACATAGAGTAAAGCAGAGCACTTACAGAGTAATGTAAAGTGAATTTACTGATTCCATTTTCCATTCACTTTAGAGTAAAGAACTTATTACATGCATGAAATTTGGAATTTATTTGGAGATTAATTAGCAACATGCAGGAAACTGCAAGGAACTTCAGCATTATGAAATGGTCAAGATAAAGTGTCAGAAACTGAGTAGATATTAAACATTGTGAGCAAATGATATAAAAATAGTGGCTTTAATGCATCTCATTTATCTTAAGCAGAATACAGAGAAATTATCCAATATTCCAACCAAGAATTTCACTAGAGGGAAATGGAACTAATTAAAAAAACAAACCTTGAAAAAAATGATGTAAAGAAAGTTAAAATGTAAATAAAAACATCAATACAAGTACAGACCAATCAGAGAAAACAGCTAAAGGGCTTAGATAGGTCATTTAGAAATATATATATTGAATAGCGGAAGAAGTAAAAGAAAATCATGAAGGAGGTGGGAACTTTGGAGAGAGATTAAAAGAGCAAATTGTTGAGATTTCAAGTTTGAAATTATACTTCTTAAGGGAGGACTTGAAAGAAAATATAAAAAAACTGTGGAAAAATTTGATTCCTCAGATTTAGAGAGGTCAAGTATCAGCAGTCAGATTGAATAACTACCCCAAGCATTCAAGGTCTCATTGTGGTATATAAAATGAGATTCTTAAGGAAACAAGAGAAAAGACACTTCAAACGAAGCCGTCCTATTTCATATGAGAACAGAGCTTATAGAAGAGGAATTATGTATTAGCAGGAAGCTTTTCTCTTTAAGTAATAAAATACAACTATAGTAATAATAATAATGACAAAGTTCTACCTCCTTACAGAAACTGATATTGACCAGTAGTTATGAGAAGTTGAGTAGCAATGAAAGAATATGACAAAGACTAATTAAGAAACTGGTGGCAGCATCATGATTGCGTGGTGACATCCAGGTATGATGTCACAGGGTATCTGAATGAAATTTTAAGAGGTAGATGGAAGTATTTAAGACTCATGCTAAAAAAAATTAATAATAAATGTTGAGGGAACAATAGTCTCCATTCATGGCAGATGCAGTTTTCTCCCCGCTCCCTCAAGAGTGAGTCAGGTGTTCCTCTAAGGGGAGTAGGATCCAAGGAGTCAGTCCAGGGTGTTTCTGATCCCAAGCTGTTCAGTGGCTGTGGTTTGCAGCTTGGGCATGCTTTGCTATTTTCTTGTTTGTTTGTTTGTTTAGAGTCCACTAATGAGTGAGTACATCCCCTGCTTATCTTTCTGACTTTGTGATACCTCACTCAGTAGGATATTCTCCAAATCCATCCATTTGCCTGCAAGTTTTAGGATACCATTTTTTCTTACTGCTGAGTAGAACAACATTGTGTAGATGTACCACAGTTTGTTAATCCATTCTTCAGTTGAGGGACATCTAGGTTGTTTCCAGGTTCTTGCTATTACGAATAATGCTGCTATGAACATAGTTGAGCTAATGTCTTTGGTGTGTGACTGTGAATCTTTAGGGTATAAACCCAGAAGCGGTATTGCTGGGTCCTTGGGGAGATTGATTCTCAATTTTTTGAGAAACTGCCATACTGCGTTCCAAAGTGGCTGAACAAGCTTACACTCCCACCAACAATGGAGGAATGTTCCCCTTGCTCCGCATCCTCTCCAGCATAGGCTGTCCTCTGTGTCTTATATCTTAGCCAGTCTAACAGGTGTCAGGTAGTATATAAAAGATGTTTTGATTTGCATTTCTCTGATGGCTAAAGAAGATGAGCACTTTTTCAGGTGCCTTTCAGCCATTCGTAATTCCTCTGATGAGAATTCCCTTTTTACATCTGAAACCCATTTTTTGATTGGGTTATTCATGGCTTTGGGCTCCAGATTCTTGAGTTCTTTATATATCTTTGAGATCAGTCCTCGATCACTTGTAGGGTTGGTGAAAATCTTTTTCCATTCTGTAGGCTGTTGTTTTGTCCTTTTGACAGTGTCCTTGGCTTTATAGAAGCTTCTTAGCTTCAGGAGATCCCACTTATTGATTGTTGGTCTTAGTGTCTGTGCCACTGGTGTTATATTTAGGAAGAGGTTGCCTGTGCCAATTCATAGAAGTGTATTTCCAACTTCTTTTCTATCAAGTTTAAAGGGACTGGGTGTATGTTGAGGTCTTTGACCCACTTGGATTTGAGTTTTGTGCAGGGTGACAGGCTCAGATCTATTTGCATTTTTCTATAAACTTCTATCCAGCTTTGCCAGCACGATTTGTTAAATATACTATCTTTTTTCCATTGAATACTTTGTGTCTCTTTGTCAAAGATCAGTTGTTCCTAGGTTTTACTGTTAATGTCTGGATCCTCAATTCTATTCCATTGATCCACAAGTCTGTTTTTATGCCAGTACCAGGCTGTTTTTATTACTGTAGCTCTATAATATAACTTGAAGTCAGGGATGGGGATACCTTCTGAGATTCTTTTGTTGATTAAAATTGTTTTGGCAATCCTGGCTTTCCTGTTATTCCAAATGAAATTGAGTATTGTTCTTTCAAGGTCCAAAAAATGTTGTGTTGGGATTATGATGGGCAGTGCATTGAATCTATAGATTGCCTTTTGTAGAATTGCCATTTTTACTATGTTGATCCTACCTGTCCAGGAACATGGGAGAGCTTTCCATTTTCTGATATCCTCTTCAATTTCTTTCTTCAGTGATTTAAAATTTTGTCATATAGGTCTGGTACTTCTTTGGTGATAGTTACTCCAAGGTATTTAGTACTATTTGCAGCTATTATGAAGGGTAATGTTTCCCTAATTTCATTTTCATCTCTTCTAACTTTAGTGTATAAAAGGGTTACTGATTTCTTTGAGTTAATGTTGTATCCTGCTACATTGCTGAAGGTGTTTATCAGCTATAGCAGTTCCTTGCAGGAATTTTGTGAGTCATTTATGTATACAATCATATCATCTGCAAAAAGAGATAGCTTTACTTCTTCTTTTCCAATTTGTATCCCCTTAATCTCCTTTCATTCTCTTATTGCTTTAGCTAAAACTTAGAGAACTATATTGAATAGATAAAGGGAGAAAGGAAAACCTTGTCTAGCTTCTGATTTTAGTGGAATTGCTTTGATTTTTTCTCCATTAAGTTTGATACTGGCTGTTGGCTTCTTGTAAATCACCTTCATTATATTTAGGTATTCTCCCTGTATTCCTGATCTCTCCTGGGCTTGAATCATAAACGAGTGTTGGATTTTGTCAAAGACTTTTTCAGCATCTAAGGATATGATAATGTGGTTTTGTTCCTTTAGTTTGTTTATATGATGGATAATGGTTACATTTTTTCATATGTTAATCCAGCCCTGCATTTCTGGGATGAAGCCTACTTGGTTGTGGTGGATGATATTTTCTATACATTGTTGTATACGGCTTGCTAAAATTTTGCTGAGAATTTTCACATCAATATTCATGAGGGAAATTGGTCTGTAATTCTCCTTCTTTGTTGTGTCTTTGAGTGGCTTGGATATTAGGGTAATTGTGGCCTCATTAAAGCAATTTGGCAATACTCCTTCAGTTTCTACTGTGTGAAATAGTTTGAGGAGTAACGGTAGTAATTCTTCTTTGAATGTCTGGGAGAATTCGGCACTGAAACCATCTGGACCAGGGCTTTTATTTTGGGGAGGTTTTTAATGACAGCTTCAATTTCCTTAAGGGTTATAGGCCTGTTTAGGTAATTAATCTGATCTTCAATTAGTTTTGGTAGATGGTACCTGTCCAGAAAGCTGTCCATTTCTTCAAGGTTTTCCATTTTTGTGGAATACAGATTTTCCAAGAATGATCTGATAATTCTCTGAACTTCCTGGGGTCTGTTGTTATGTCCCCCTTTTCGATTCTGATTTTTTTGAGTTGAACACTCTCTCTCTGTTTTTTGATTAGTTTGGCTTAGGGTTTATCTCTCTTGTTGACTTTCTCAAAGAAACAACTCTTAGATTCATTGTTTTTTGTATTGTTCTTCTTGTTTCAATTGTATTGATTTCAGCTCTAAGTTTGATTATTTCCTGCCATCTACTCCTTCTAGGTGAGTTTGCTTCTAATTGTTCTAAGGTTTTCAGCTGAGCTGTTAGGTCTCTAGTGTGAGATTTCTCTAGGTTTCTCATAGGCATCTAGTGCTATGAATTTTCCTCTTAAGACTGCTTTCATTGTGTCTGACAGGTTTGGATATGTTGTGAATTCATTATATTCTAGGAAGACTTTGATTTCTTTATTAATTTCTTCCTTGACCCAGAGATGGTTTAGCTGAGTGATTTTTAGTTTCCATGAGTTGGTTGGCTTTCTTTGATTTTTGATATTGTTGAACTCTATCTTTAGGCCCTGGTGGTCCAATATGTTACAAGGGATTATTTTCATTTTTTTCTCATCTGTTGATATTTGCTTTATGACTAATTATGTGTTAAATTTCAGAGAAAGTTCCATTAGAAGCTGAGAAATATGTATATTCCTTTGCATTTGGGTAGAAGCTTCTGTAGATATCTATTAAATCCATTTGCATCATAACTTCTTTTAGACTCCATATTTCTTTCTTGAGTTTCTGTCTGGTTGATCTATCCAGGGTTGAAAATGGGGTATTGAAGTCTCCCATTATTAGGGTGTAAGAATTTATGTGGGATTTGAGCTTTAGCAGTGTTTCTTTTACATAGGTAGGTGCCCTTATATTAGGGGCATAAATATTCAGGATTGCAATTTCCCCTTGACCAGTTTTTTTTGTGATGAATAAGTAATTGCTATCTTGGTCCCTTTTAATTTGCTTTTATCTTAAAGTCTACTTTGTTAGATATTAGGATGGAAATCCCCGGTTGTTTCTTAGGACCATTTGACTGGAAAATCTGTTCCCAACCCTTTACTCTAAGCCTGTGTCTGTCTTTGCAGTTGAGGTGTGTTTCATGTAGGCAACAGTGAAAGTCCCCAACCTCAAAATTTCCACAAGGCCAATTAGCAGGAAGTCATCCTGCAGGCAAAACCTCAAAATATCAGGGAACCAACAGTCGGGAACCATTTGACCAATTAGCAGGGAGTCATCCTGCGGGCAAAGCCTCAGTATCTCAGGAAATCCACAGTTAAGGCTTCTTAAAAAGATAAGGAAGGCCATGGGAGGGTGAAGAGACCAGGAGTGTCTAATCTTAACACAAACCAGATGTTCACAGCACCTCCATGATCAAAAACTTTACAACCTTGCCCCAAAGTTAAACCTTGACGATGATCACCACATTACCCCTTAGTGGAATTTTATATGTAGTTCAAAGTAGCTAATGAGATATGATATATGTGTTTATGTTTAGGCTGATGAGACTTTCTCACTCTATAAAAAAGAGAGACTGTTCTTTGTAGGCCGCTCAGTTAGATGAAGCTGCTGATCACCCACAGGTACCTGTGTATTAAAATTACCTCGTGCCATTTACAGCCTGTGGTCTCTGTCTGAGTTTTTGGAGTTGAGGTCTCTGAGGGTCTTTCAACAGAAGGACATCTTCTGTTGTATCCATCTTGTTAGTGTGTGATATTTTATAGGAGAGTTGAGTCCGTTGATATTAAGGGATATTAGTGACCACTGATTGATATTTACTGCCATTTTTTTGGTGGTAACTTGTTTGTATTTCCTTTCTCTGGAGTATTCTTCTGTGTAATTATTGATTGTTTGTGGTTTCATGGGTGAATCTGGGGTCCTTAGGTTGGAGTTTTCCCTCTAATACTCTCTGTAGGGCTGGATTGGTAGATAGATATTATTTCAGTCTGACTTTGTCATGAAATATCTTGTTTACTCCATCTATGGTGATTGGTAATTTTGCAGGGTATAGTATTCTAGTTTGGCAGCCATGCTCTTTTAGCATCTGTATAACTTCTAACCAAGCCCGTCTAGCTTACATTACTTCCATTGAATAGTCAGGTATTATTCTGATGTGTCTGCCTTTATATGGAAGTTGGCCCTTTTCTTTTGCAGCTCGTAAAATTTTTCTTTGTTCTGTATGTTTTCTGGCTTGACTATAATGTGGCATGCTGACTTTTTGGGGGAGTCATATCTATTTGGTGTTCTGTAAGCTTCTTGTATCTTTATAGGCATTTCCTTCTTCAAGTTAGGGAAGTTTTCTTCTATGATTTTATTGAAAACATTGTCTGTGGCTTTGAGCTGATATTCTTCCCCTTCTTCTATTCCTATTATTCTCAAATTAGGTCTTTTCATGATGTCCCAGATTTCCTGAACATTTTGAGTTATGGGTTTTTTGGTTTAGTATTTTCTTTGACTGATATATCTATTTGAGCTACTGAGTTTTCCACTTCAGAGATTCTATCTTCTATCTCTTGAACTCTACTGGTTATGCTTGTATCTGTGGTTCCAGCTTTTTTTCTTCAGGATTTCTATTTCCATCTTTGCCTCATTTTGTGCCTTTTTTATTCCTTCTATTTCAGTTTTTAGTTCCCTGGCATGTTTCTTTCATTTTTTGCTTTACTTTTTCTTGGTTTTCTTTCATAGATTTTTTTTCATTTCTTCCAATTTTTTGTTTGTATTTTCTTCTATTTCTTTAAGGCAATTTTTCATATCTTCTTTGAAAGCTTCGATGATCATCATAAAGGAATTTTTGGTGTTGCTTCCTTCTGTTTCCTCTTCATTGCTCAGTTCAGGTCTTGTAGTTGTAGGGCCGCCACTTTCTTCTGGAGTTACCTTGTTGTTCTTTACATTATTATATATATATATTTTTGCACTAGCATTTGCCCATCACTTCAGTGGTTCACAATTATGTATCTCCTAGTCAGTTGTGGCACATGGGCTTGTGTATCTCTTTTACCTCTGAATAAAAGGTCTCCTCAATCTCTAACTCTGCCCTGGGCAGGGGCATGAATTTCAAGTCTTCAATCCTTCTTTGCTCAGTTGGAGGTGGGTGTCTTTGCAATTTCCCTCAGCAACAGCTGGGGGGACCCTGGCAGACAAAGTTTATCTATGTCTGCTACAGAGTGTGTGGGGACAAGCTCCACAGACAGCACCTGGTCCCAGAACCTGAACCTGACCCTTGTTTCATCATCTTACATTTCTTTACGTAATGCCCTCTCTGCCTAAAATTCAATTTATTCTTTTGTTATTGTGAAATAGCTACTGTTTTTGTAGGCCAAGCTGCCATCAGGCTCACAACAATAAATTAACTTCACCTTCCAATTTCTAGTTTATAGCATGGTATTATGACACCCGGCTTTGAAATTTGTTCTTCTTAATGTATTTAGAAAGAGTTGAATACTAAAATTTTTATCCTAACAACTTACTAATATCTCAGACAAATATACTTCATGCAAAAATTTTTGTCTATTTAGTGGTAAATGTGAATTTGTAATCATAAAATGAGAGATCTATAATAATTTATATTAAGTGTTTAAACACATCATTTCAAGATGTGTCTGTATTTCTGCTACATGCTATGTTGTCATGAAAATAAAAATATATAAATATTAGGTATAAAATTAAACCATTGAGAGAAAAACTTCACAGAGTGGTGATGATTAAAATGCTCATGATGGGCAGAAAACATTATTTGCTTTATCTTAGAAAGGATGTACTAGAAACGATTCATTAATTTTGTACTAAGAAGCAGTTTATAGATTAAAAAGACTGGACACCTGTCAGAATAGCTAAGATTAAAAACACAGATGGTAGCCTATGCTGAAGAGGATGCAGAGTGAGAGGAACGCTCCTCCATTGTTGGTGGAAGTCTAAACTTGTTCAACCACTTTGGAATACAGTTTGGAGGTTTCTCAGAAAACTGGGAATCAATCTCCCCAAGGATCCAGCAATACCACTCTTAGGTATATACCCTAAAGACGCACATTCACACTCCAAAAGCATTAGCTCAATTATGTTCATAGCAGCATTATTCGTAATAGCAAGAACCTTGAAACAACCTAGATGCCCCTCAACTGAGAAATGGATTAACAAGCTGTGGTACATCTACACAATGGATTACCACTAAGCAGTAAGAAAAAATGATATCCTAAAATTTGCAGGCAAATGGATAGATATGGAAAATATCCTCCTGAGTGATGTATCGCAATCCTTGAAAGAGAAGCAGTGGGCTTCATTAGTGGGCTTTAGAAAAAATAAAGAGAAAGAGATGTCATTGTAAACAAGAACTCAAGGCTAGAACATAGCTAAATGATGCAGTGCCTCACTTCTACATTGATGGCTTCTGTCAGGGGTGTGGGTGAGGAAAGACTTGTTTTCTTTAAGGGTCTGGCCACAGGGAGTTTGATTATGCTCCAGTAAGTAAATGAGCAGTATGAATTGGTGGTTTTGTAAATGGGGAGGTCATAAGAGTGAGCATGAATTTGAGAGGTCTGATGACTGAATTTGATGGAGTGCATAATGTAAAATCACCAAATAATTAAGATATATTTTTTTAAAAAGCCTGGAGACAGTAATGTAATGATTTCCAGAGCAACTCTGAGGGAACAAAGGAAAGCTGGAATTGTGCTTTTAACTTCTCATTGCACACAGTAGAATGCCTTAAACTGGACTTGTGAGTCTAAAAATAAGATTCCTGAGAAAGACCATAAAGCACCAGAAGAACTGACCCAGAGAAAGTGGTACATGGGCTGAAGTAGGCTTTATGATGTTTGTTTGAAACTGTAGGTATAGGTTTAATATTTGTTCTTCATTAATATCTGTGAGCATTTAGCTGTGAAGTCATTGGTACAGTAAGAAATGTAAATATGTCCCTCATTTTAGACTGGCAACTATTTCCTCCAAACAGGACCACTGTGTCTATAAACAATACTCAACAGATGATAGATTATAGATTTTCCAGAATAAGAGAGTGACATGTCACAGAAAAATGATGTGAGGTAAGATTTTAGAGATCAACACTTACTGAAGTAGAAAACAACAACAAAGACATTTTATCTTTTTGAGTGTCCAGGATGTGTGGTGTTATAGTATGTCATGCTCCAAAAATGTGAATAATTTTCATAGATACCATAATGAAGTAATATATTGCCTAAAAATATTAAGTCTGGAAGTTGGACAACTGACCAGTGGTCAAGTTCTCTCTGCTCATGCAGAGGACTAGAGCTTATTCTCATCACTCACATCATAGCTCTCAGGTGCCTGTAACTTCATCCCCAGGGGATCTATCACCTTCTTCTACCCACCTCAGGCACCTACACACACATACACATACCGAGATACACAACACCCCACACACACAATAATAATATATTTACCTCTCAGTTTATGAGTAGTTACTAGAACACTAGCAAAGTTCTTCATGTATTTTTGATGTTTTGAACACCTCCTCTAATAGCTGAAACAAGAATATTAAGAAGTGAAAACCATATTTGCCTGTGTTATTGTTATTACTGTGAAGAAGATGAGAGCTCTGTTCTTGATGGTCCTAAATTACTGCATGTACTGGTAAGCAAAGAGACCCACTCTTTATTGTCTGATGGCCTTAGCAGCTTTTCCTACTTACGAAGCTGCAAGGTGAAGGAAACAAAGCAGATGTCAACCTTCAGCTCTTGAAATTCTTCAGTTAAGGTCAAACATACTAAAACTTTGCTGCTGGGATTTCTGTAAAAACTTAAAACTCTTATACTTTCTGTGTATGCTTGCTAGTGGAGTGCTGGAATGTATTCAAGCAGATATCGAGAAAATGTTAGTGCTTTCAGAATTTTTCCTCCAATGTTTAAAATATAGAGAATAGTGCATTTTCTGATGAATTTAGGATAACAGTCATAATGGTAAATACACTAAATGTCTGAGAATTTTCAGTTCGGGTTCAACATGAATAACCTTATTTTCTTGCTATACTATAACAAAAATAGAGAAATGTAATCTTCTTGAAGGTACATTCAACATATTTCATCTCTAAGTAGTTACAAATGCACCTTAAGAAAATGCACTTTCTGAGGCTTGGTGCTGTGTGTTGCAGAGCCCTGTTCAGTCTGCTCCAGTCCTGACTTACCTGTTCACTCCTTCTGAGGAACAAGTCTGTCAGGAAGCTGCACCGCAGCCATCGCCTTTAAAGATACCGGGAAGACACCCGTGGAACCCGAAGTGGCGATCCACGGAATTCGAATCACACTCACCAGCCCACTAGCCGCAACGTGAAGTCGCTGGAGAAGGTGTGTGCCAACTTGATCAGGGGCACAAAGGAAAAAAACCTGAAAGTGAAAGGACCAATGTGCATGCCTACCAAGATACTGAGAATCACAACAAGAAAAACACCTTATGGTGAAGGTTCCAAGATGTGGGATCATTTCCAAATGAGAATCCACAAGTGACTCATTGACTTACACATTCCTTCCAAGATTGTTAAGCAGATTATTTCCATCAGTATTGAGCCAAGAATGGAGGTTGAAGTCACTATTGCAGATGCCTAAGTCAACTGTTTTAATAAATTGACTTACTCTGTAAAAAAAAGAAAGAAAGAAAGAAGGAAGGAAGGAAGAAAGAAAGGAAGGAAAGAAAGAAAGAAAATGCAACCCAGACCTAATTCCATCTTTAATGTGGGAAACATTCAGACAAATTTTCTCATTTTGACTGTTTCAAGGTCAAACTATATACAGCATCCACATTTGTTCTCTGAGTATAGTTTTTAGGAAAAGTAAATGTTGCACATCAAGATCTTATTTTGTAAAGGTATGTTGTTAGAAACAAAAGGTAGTTATCTTTTCTTTCTGCTGTTGACATTTAGAAGAATACATTTAAAATATTATTTCTTGTACTGCATAAATAATCCACTTAATTTATGCTTTATTTTATTTTGTTTGATCTGTCTTGAATCATTGCATTAATTTGTCACTGAAATATTAAAAACTATTTTATAAAGCATTAAGATGAAAAGGCATTGGTAGCAAATTGTCACTATCTACCCAATGCATTTTAAGAATCATAGTTGAGATGTCTGCTCCTTGAAGAGATAGAGCACAGCTTTGGCAGTAGGACATAGTCCACTCAGATCACCACTAGTATAATAGAACTGTGACCTCATGAGAGCATTTGACCCTCTGAACACAGCTGATTAAGAACCCTCAGACCACAATCCACTAAGAGCTGACCAAGAACTAACCGAAGAAAGAATTGAGGAAACAATGGGCAAATGCCAGTGCAAGAATACATACAACAATACAAAGATCAACAATATGCCACCAGAAGAAGCAAGTGGTTCTAGAGCTTCTAAACCTGATCATAACAATGAAGAGGAAACAGAAAGAAATGACCTTAAAAACAGCTTTATGAAACTAATAGAAGGTTTAAAAGGAGACATAAAAAACTCCTGTAAAGAAATAGAAGAAAATTAGAAGAGTTGAATAAAGCTCTGAAAGAAAAAATAAAACCAAGGAAAAGAAAATAAACAGGTAAAAGAAAAGAAGCAATGAAGAAGGCACAAAGCTGGAAATAGAAAATCTGAATAAGAAGACCTGGAACCACAAATTTAAGCATATGCAACAGAAACCCAGATATGGAAGACAGAATCTCTGTAGTGGAGGACTTAATAGTGGCAATAGATATATCAGTTAAAGAAAACACTAAAACCAAAAAAGTCATAACACAAAATGTCCATAAAATCTGGGACACATGAAAGGGCCAAACCTGAGAATAATTGAAATCTGAGAAGGAAAAGAACTCCAACTCAAAGGCACAGAAAATATATTCTACAAAATTATAGAAAAAAAAACTTCCCCAACCTAAATGCCTGTGAAGATACAGGAAGCCTATAGAACACCCAATAGACTAGATTGACAAAAAAAAAAAAAAAAAAAGTATACTTGTCATTTGCTAATCAGACCACTAGACCTACAGAACAAAGAAAAATAACTAAGACCTGCAAAGGAAAAAGAACAAATTGCCTATAAAGCCAATCCCATCAGAATAATACCAGACTATTCAATGGAAACAATGAAAGAAAGAAGGTTCCATTCAGCCATTATACAGACACTAACAGTGCATTGATACCAACCTAGACTACTATACCAACTCAGGAAAACTAAAAATCACTCAACTGAACCACCTCTGGGTCAAGGAAGAAATTAAGAAAGCAATCAAATACTTCCTAGAATTTAATGAAAATGAATCTACAACTTACCCAAACTTAAAGAACACAATGGAGGCAATCTTAAGAGGAAATATGAGTTTTCCTTGAATTTATGAATGAACTAGAGGCCTATATGAAAAACCTAGAGAAATCACACACAAGAGAAGTAACAGCACAACTGAAAGCCTTAGAACAACTAGAAGCAAACTCACCTAGGATGAGTAGACAGCAGGAAATAGTCAAATTTAGAGCTGAAATCAATATAATTAAAACAAACAGAACAATACAATGAGTCATTGAATCAAAGTGTGGCTTCTTTGAGAAAGTCAACAAGATAGATAAACCCTTAACCAATGTAACCAAAAAGCAGAGACAGAATATTCAAATTAACAAAATAGGAAATGAAAAGGGGGACATAACAACAGACCCCCAAAAAATCCATAGGATTATCAGGTCATATTGTGAAAATCTGTACTCCACAAAAACAGAAAATCTAGAAGAAAAGGACAGCCTTCTGCACAGATACCACTTACCAAAATTAAATCAAGATCAGATTAAGGACCTAAACAGACTTATAACACCAAAACTAAAATTGAAGCTGTCATTAAAAGTCTCCCCCCCAAAAAATTCCAGGTCCAGATAGTTTCAGTGCAGAATTCTATCAGACATTCAAAGATGAGCTATTACCAATATTCCTCAAACAGTTCAATACAGTAGAAAATGAAAGAATATTGCAAAAATCTTTTTATGAAGCCACAACCACCATGATAGTCAAGCCACTCAAAGACACTAAAAGGAAAGAGAATTACAGACCACTTTACCTCATGAACACTAATGCAAAATTTATCATCAAAATTCTGGCACACTTAATAAAACAACATATAATAATAGTCACTCACCACAATCAAGTAGGTTTCATCTCAGAAATGCAGAGATGGTTCAACATATGAAAAACTGTAAATGTTATCCACCAAATAAACAAATTCAAGTAGGGTAAAAAAAACATGATCATGTCCTTAGATGCTAAAAAAGCCTTTGACAAAATTCAAAATTTCTTTATAATAAAAGTCCTGGAGATATCACGAATACAGGGAAATGTAGGAATACAGGGAAATCTCCTAAATATAATAAAGGTTATTTACATAAAGCCAATGGCCAATATCAAACCAAATAGAAAAAAAACTCCAAGCATTCCCACTAAAATTAGGCAATAGACAAGGCTGTCCTCTCTCCCCTTATCTATTAAACATAGTTCTTGAAGTTTTACCTAAAGCAATAAGAGAATTAAAAGAGATTAAGGGAATACAAATTGGAAAAGAAGAAGTGAAATTATCTCCATTTGCAGATGATATGACTGTATACATAACTGAGCCACAAAATTCTACCAGGGAACTTCTACAGCTGATAAACACCTTCAGCAATGTAGCAGGAAACAAGATTAACTCAACGAAATCAGAAGCTCTCCTATACACTAAATATAAAAGGGCTGAAAAAGAAGCAAGGAAAACATCACCCTTTATAATCGCTACAAATAGCATTAAATACCCTGGTGTTACTATAACCAAACAAGTAACATATCTGTTTGACAAAATATTTAAATCACGTAAGAAGGAAATTGAAGAGGATATTAGAAAATGGAAAGCTCTGCCATGTTCCTGGATAGGTAGGATCAACATAGTAAAAATGGCAAACTTACCAAAAGCAGTATACAGATTCCATGTAATTCCCATCAAAATTGCAACACAATTCTTTTACAGAACTTGAAAGAAAAATACTCAATTTCATTTGGAATAACAGGAAAGCCAGGATTGCCTAAACAATTTTGCTCAACAAAAGAACCTCAGGAGGCATCATCATCCCCAATATCAAGTTATACTATAGAGCTACAGTAATAAAAACCATCTGATACTGACTTAAAAAGAGACTTGTGGATCAACAGAATTGAATAGAAGACCACAATATTAACCCACACATCTATGAACACTTAATCTTTGACAAACAGGCCAAAAATATTCAATGGAAAAAAGATAGTATCTTCAAAAAAAGTGTTGGCATAACTGTATTGTAGTGTATAGAAAAAAGCAAGCAAATGCATGGAATTAGAGAATATTCTCCTGAGTGAGGTGTCAGAAACCCAGAAAGATAAGTAGGGAATGTACTTACTCATTAGTGGACATTAAAAAAAAAAAAAAAAAAAAAAAACAACAAAAACAAAAACAAAGAAGATGTCATTGTATACAAAAACTCAATGCTAGTGCATAGCTATATGAAATGACACAGTACTCACTTCTGCATTTATGGCTTCTGGCAGGGGTGTGGTTGAGGAAGGATTCATTTTCTGTAAGGGGCTGGCCATTGAGAGTTAAATTATTCTCCAGTAAGTAAATGAGCAGCATGAATGTGCGTTTTTGTAAATGGGGAGATCATAAGAGTGGCTATAAAACTGAGAGAACTGATAACTGAATTTGATGTGGTACATGATATAAAATCACCAAATAAAAATTAAAGATATGATGAAAAATTTATATATATACAATAAATACTTTTTATATCTCAGGAACAGAATTTTTCATTAAAATAAATATTCTTTATATCTCAAAAATGGTGTCATATATTTTATTTGTATCATGTCAGTCTTTGATGCAACTTAAAGAATTGCATATCCTGGATTCTCCCTCTCTTGCCTGGGCTCCTCAACTTTACTGATTTCACATTTTTTTAAACTTATTTTTGAATAAAGTCTCATTTTTTATCCATGTATCCCCTTGTTCAAACTCCCTTCCCCCTCCCAACCCACCCAGTCACTCTCTCTTCTCCTCATTTCCTTATCTTCTCCCCAGCAAGGGCAGGAGGTCTCAAGGTGCCAAGGTTACTTAGTTCAGCATCCACTCCAGGCAAGTTTGACTTCCTCATCCTAATATCAAGACTGGGTCAGGTGTTCCTCTGGAGGGATTGGGGTCCAAGGTGCCAGTCCAAGGTGCTTCAGATCCCAAGCTGCTCAGTGGTTGTAGTTTGCAACTTGGATGTGCTTTACTTTTTATTAAAAGTCCACTAATCCCCTCTTATCTTTCTGGGTTTGTGATACCATGTTCAGGAGGATAATCTCCAAGTACATCTATTTGCCTGCAAATTTTAGGATACCATTTTTTTCTTACTGCTGATTAGTACTCCATTGTGTAGATGTACCACAGTTTGTTAATCCATTCTTCAGTTGAGGGGCATTTAGGTTGTTTACAGGTTCTTGTTATTACAAATAACGGTGCTATGAACATAGTTGAGCTAATGCCTTTGGAGTGCAAATGTGTGTCTTTAGGATATATACCCAGAAATGGTACTGCTGGATCCTTGGGGAGATTGATTCTCAGTTTTCTGAGAAACTGTCATACTGCATTCCAGAGTGGCTGAACAAGCTTACACTCCCACCAGCAATGTATCCCCTCCAGCATAGTCTGTCATTTGTGTTTTTAAACTTAGCCATTCTGACATGTGTGAGGTGGTTTCTCAAAATTGTTTTGATTTGCATTTCTCTGATGGCTAAAGATGTTGAGCACTTTTTCAAGTGCCTTTCAGGCATTTGTAATTCTTCTGCTGAGAATTTCCTTTTTAATTTTTGTCTTCATAAATTGTCCCTCCTGAATATATTCACAGGCATGTAAATACATATATGTATGCAATGTATACACATAAATGCATGTACATGACAATCAGCCACATAGGAACATTTTAATGATAATTGATAGTCATATATCAGAAATGTAAAAACATGTAAAAACATATGTAGATAGTCAATTGTTTTAAATATACATATGTGAAAATACATGAATGAAGATATATAAACATTGCTAGGAGCCATGCAACTTCTTCAGGGTATAAGGCCTGAGATTGTAATGAAGAAATTCTGTTTGTCAGAAGGACCTGAATAATCTGAATCAAATGACAAGGATGATAGAAAGTTCATTGCATAATTCTTGCCATGAACTTAGGAGCATATGGGATACCTGATCTACTTTCTTTTTTTAGTCAAATCATATTTCTGGCTGCCTCTAGTTTCACTTTTTTAGAATTACAGATAAAATGGCTTTTACAAAAAGTAAACTGCCTCATGATGACTCTGCTCTGGGTGATCTAGAGAGGATGTTGATAAAAATATACAGTGTACCTGATTCAGTTCCTAAAGCCTTTGCATTTCAAGTGTGACCTTGAATCAAGGCTTCTCAAGACAGTTCATTGCCTTTCCAGTGAACCCTGAACTAGGCTGAGAAAGCCACAGTAGTTCATGACATTTCAAGTTTGTATAACTGTTCTGAGAAGAATTAGTTTAACCACTGGAGTCTAGGAGAAATGCTAATAGTAGATGATGTCAGTCATTAACTTTAACAGGAACCATCTAAGAAGAGGAAATGAAGCAGAATTATGAAACCTAAGATATTCTTATCTATAATAGCTGTTTCAATATTGTGGGAAGTAGAATTGAAGGAGGTATAAGAAAATGGATAAACAGTGTCAAATGTTAAGAGTAAGCTTTTCATTTATGTATTGAATAGGATTACAGGAAAAAATTCGTTATTTCCCCCATAGGAAATAGAGTAGTACAGAAGGAAGAAGGAATTGATTCTTGTTGAGATAATAGTGAGAACATAGATTTTATCAAAGGTAAACATTAACTGTTAAAGGCAACATTTTGTTTCACTTTTCATGACACTGTAACTGTAAATACTGCAGATGGACAACTGTTCCACCTATAGAGGTGTCTAGTTATAAAACTTCCTTTGTTGTTTCCAAAATTGCTTATGTTTCTTACATTAGAGCTATGAATGAAGTAGCCAATGGCTACTGATGGTAAAGTTGGGGTATAGAAGGGGAATAAGGTATAGAATCAAACTGGCATCATTGTAACCATTATTAGAATCATAAAGAAGACAGGTTTGGTTGTAAATCTATTCATGCAAGCTGCTGAAACTGTATAAATGAAAATGGCCCAGTCTATCAGACCATCTAGGGCTACTTTAAAACTAGTAGTCATGGTTTCTTCACAATGGTGACTTCACACATTCATCCAAGGTTGTTGGACCAATGTAGAACCAGGCTTCTTGCAATACATCATGAGATATCTTCTTATGCCCATTATGAGACAGGTACTGCAGACTCTTAACCTTTATGCTCATATGTTTGTATTTTCAGGAACTTAGTCTACTTGAACTGTGGTATCTGGCATTTTTTCTCAGCTCTGGAACAATCATGCATGGGCTACATAGACTAAGCAGTAAGATTGTGCTGTTCTTGTCATGATGCTCAGTTGCTTATGTAAGTCTCTACTTCCTTGTCTATACATAATGGCCAACTCCTGCCAGCATAATACCACCATAGCATAGCCTAACAGATGATTATAACAACTATGTGTACATAAGTAAAACTATCTTAGTAATACACAAAAAAAAAACAATATGCATTAGGGTAGGGCTTCTATTCCTGAGTGACTGCTCAGTGATAGCAATCTTATCCCAGTATGTACATAGCATCTCAGTAAGTGAGTATTCAGATGAAGATGTTTTCTCATACAGGTAACCCCTCTCATGGGCTTATCCTTGTAATAATTAAAATCTTGCAAGTGAGCAAGAAAAACAGAAATCAGGATCGGTGACACACTTTCTTTGGAAGCAAGTCATTTATTTTTCTATTCATTCTAGAATAAAAACAAACTTCTGCTTATTGTGCAGGGATAACAGACCACATGTAATTCAAGCATTATTTGAAAAGAAAAACTCTGATGTAATTGCTCTGGAGTTCGTTGTAACAACTGGTATTTTAAAACTATTAAAACACATTTTTCAACCTAGGGTTTTCTCAATACATGATAAGATGTATACAGTTCTGGTTTGTGAAAATCTAAGGCAGCGTTGTACAAACCACTAAAAATTTCATTTTACATTCTACTTCAAGAATATGGGGAGAAAACTTGATCTGCCAGGAGTGGAGACTGAACTAAGCAATATTGGGACAGTGGGACCTTGGTACTGTCTGCCACCTGCCCAGGAAGGGGATGGGAAATTGTGGAGAAGAGAGAATGTCCTGATGTGGTGGGAGGAGGAAGGGACCTTGAATAAGGATATACAAGGATAAAAAGTGTGACTTCTTTGTTAATAATAATAATAATAATAATAAGAAGAAGAAGAAGAAGAAGAAGAAGAAGAAGAAGAAGAAGAATAATATGTGCCTTCTATCCTGACTTTCCTATTACTCTAAAGTAAGTTGAGTATTGTTCTTTCCAGGTATATAACATATTGTGTTGGGATATTGATGGGTAGTGCATTGAATCTGTAGACTGCTTTTGGTAGAATTGCCATTTTTACTATGTTGATCCTATCTATACAGGAACATGGAAGATCTTTCCATTTTCTGATATTCCCTTCAATTTCTTTCTTCAGTGATTTAAAGTTTTTGTCACATAGATCTTCTACTTCTTTGGTTAGAGTTATTTCAAGGTATTTAATACTATTTGCAATTATTATGAAGGGCAATGTTTCCCTTATTTCTTTTTCAGCCCTTTTATCTTTAGTGTATAGGAGGGCTACTGATTTCTTTGAGTTAATATTGTATCCTGCTACATTGTCGAAGGTGTTTATCAGCTGTAGAAGTTCCCTGATAGAATTATGTTGGTCACTTATGTATACAACCATACCATCTGCAAATAGAGATAGTTTCACTTCTTCTTTTCCAATTTGTATCCCCTTAATCTCCTTTCATTCTCTTATTGCTTTAGCTAAAACTTCGAGAAGTATATTGAATAGATAAATGGAGAGAGGACATCCTTGTCTAGTTCCTGATTTCAGTGGGATTTCTTGGAGTTTTCTCCATTTAGTTTCATGTGGGCTCTTGGCCTCTTGTTAATCTTCTTTATTATACTGAGATATTTATCCTGTATTCCTCATCCCTCCAGAGCTTTTATCATAAAGGAGTGTTAGATTTTGTCAAAGGCATTTTTAACATCTAAGGATATGATCATGTGGTTTCTTTAGTTTGTTTATAAGGTGGATGATGTTTACAGTTTTTTGTAAGTTGGTCCATCCCTGCATTTCTGGGATGAAGCCTACTTGGTCATGGTGGATGATATTTTTTATATATTCTTGTATATGGTTTGTCAAAAATGTATTTAGGATTTTAGCATCAATATTCATGAGGGAAATTGATCTGTAATTCTTCTTTGTTGTATCTTTGAGTGGCTTTGCTATTAGGGTAATTGTGGCCTCATAAAAGGAATTTGGCAATATTCCTTCAGTTTCTACTGTGTGAAATAGTATAAGGAGTAATGGTAGTAATTCTTGTTTGAATGTCTGGTAGAATTTTGCAGTGAATCAATCAGATACTGAGTTTCTTTTACTTGGAAGGCTTTTAATGACAGCTTCAATATCCTTTAAGGTTATAGGTCATTTTAGGTAATCAGTCTGGTCTCCATTTAACTTTGGTAAATGGTACCTGTCCAAAAAGCTGTCCATTTCTTCTAGATTTTCCATTTTTTGGAATATAGATTTTCATGCTATGATTTGATAGTTTCTGAATTTCCTGGGGGTCTGTTTTTATGTTCCCCTTTTTATTTCTGATTTTGTTGATTTGGATACTCTCTCTCTCTCTCTGCTTTTTGATTATTTTGGATAAAGGCTTATCTATCTTGTTGACATTCTCAAAGAACCAACTCCTTGATTTGTTAATTCTTTTTATTGTTCTTTTTTCCAATTGTATTGATTTCAGCTCTAAGTTTGATTATTTCCTGCCATCAACTCCTTCTAGGTGAGTTTGCTTCTAATTGTTCTAAGGCTTTCAGCTGTGCAGTCAGTTTTCTAGTGTGGGAGTTCTGTACGTTTTTCATGTAGGCATCTAGTGCTATGAATTTTCCTCTTAAGACTGCTTTCATTTTGTCCCGCAAGTTTGGGTAGGACTTTTCATCAAATTCTAGGAAGATGTTGGTTTCCTTTGTAATTTCTTCCTTGACCCAGAGGTGGTTGAGCTGAGTGATGTTTAGTTTCCATTAGTTGGTAGGCTTTCTGTGATTTTTCGTGTTGTTGAATTCTAATTGTAGGTCCTGGTGGTCCAATATGATACAAGTGATTATTTCCATTTTTTGTATCTGTTGATATTTGCTTTATGACCAATTATGTGGTCAATTTTAGAGAAAGTTCCACAAGGAGCTGAGAAATATGTATATTCCTTTGCATTTGGTTGGAAGGTTCTATAAGTATCTATTAAAACCATTTGCATCATAACCTCTGTTAGACTCCTTATTTCTCTGTTGAGTCTCTGTCTGGTTGACCTGTCAAGGGTGAAAGTGTGGTATTGAAGTCTCCCACTATTAGGGAATGAGAATTGACGTGGTATTTGATAGTTAGCAGTGTTTCTGTTACATAGATTGGTGCCCTCTTGACCAATTGTTCCTGCAATAAGTAATGTCCATCTTAATCCCTTTTAATTACTTTTAGCTTAAAGTCCACTTAGTTAGATATTAGGATGGCAACCCCAGCTTCTTTCTTATGGCCATATAACTATCAAATCTTTTCCCAACCCTTTACTGTGAGTCTGTGTCTGTCTTTGTGGCTGAGGGTGTTTCTTGTATACAACAGAAGGATGGCATCTATTTTTGTATAAATCTTGTTAGTGTGTGTCTTTTTATAGGTGAGTTGAGTCCATTGATATTAGGGGTTATTAATGACCACTGATTGATGTTTCCTGCTGTTTTTGGTGGTAGCTTGTATTTCCTCTCACTGGACTATTCTTCTGTGGGATTATTGATTGTGGTTTCATAGGTGTATCTGGGAACCTTAGTTTGGTGATTTCCCTCTAATGCTTTCTAGCTGGCTGGATTGTTAGATAGGTATTGTTTCAGTCTGACTTTGTCATGAAATATTTTGTTTACTCCATCTATGGTGATTGATAATTTTGCTGGGTATAGTAGTCTAGTTTTGTAGCTGCAAATGCTCTTTTATTGTCTACATAACTTCTAATGAAGCCCTTCTAGCTTTCATCATTTCCATTGAATAGTCAGGTGTTATTCTGATGGGTCTGCCTTTATAAGTAAGTTGGCCCTTTTCTTTTGCAGCTCTTAATTTTTTTTCTTTGTTCTGTATGTTTTGTGACTTTATTATTATGTGGTGAGCGAACTTTTTTCAGGGGATCATATCTATTTGGTGTTGTGTAAGCTTCCTGTATGTTTATAGGCATTTTTTTTTAAGTTAGAAAAGTTTTCCTTTATGATTTTATTCTGTGCCTTTGAGCTGGTATTCTTCTCCTTCTTCTTTTCCTATTATTCTCAAGTTTAGTCTTTTCAAGGTGTCCCAGATTTCTTGAACATTTTTTGTTATGGCTTTTTTGGTTTTAGTATTTTCTTTGACTGATGTATCTAATTCCACTACTGAGTCTTCCACTCCAGAGATTCTCTCTTCCATCTCTTGGATTGTGTTGGTTATGTTTGTATCTGTAGTTACAGCTGTTTTCTTCAGATTTTGTATTTTCACCTTTGCCTCATTTTGTGCCTTTTTTATTGCTTCTATTTCAGTTTTTATTTCCTGGAATGTTTCTTTCATTTTTTTGGCTTACCTTTTCTTGGTTTTCTTTCAAAGATTTGTTCTATTCTTCTTATTTTTTGTTTGTATTTTGCTCTATTTCTTTAAGGGAATTTTTAACATCTTCTTTGAAGGCTTCAATAATCTTCATAAAGGTGTTTTTGCTGTTGTTTCCTTCTATTTTCTCTTCATTGCTCTGTTCAGATCTTGTAGTTGTGGAACCACCTGTTTCTTCTCAAGTGGCCTTGTTGTTCTTTGTATTATTTTATGTATTTTTGCAATGACGTCTGCCCATGGCTTCAGTGGTTCATGATTAGGCCGCTCCTAGTCAGCTGTCGCAAGAGGGCTTGTGTGTTTTCTGTTTCCTCTAAGCAAGGCGTCTGCTCATTCTCTGACTCTGCTCTGGACAGGGGTCTGAATTTCAAAACCTCATTCCTTCTCTGATTATTCAGTTTGCCCTGGAGGTGAGGCCCGGCTGTGCAAGGTCTCCTCTTTTAGCTGTGGCTGGAGGAGCCCCTCACAGCCAAGCCCTAGTCCTGTCTGCTAAGGAGAGTCCTGGATCAGACTCTACAGATTTACCCTTGTCCAGGAGAGTGACTCTCCAGATGGCGGATCAGGAGCCACAATCTGCTCACCTCTAGACAGGGTCTGAATTTCAAAGCCCTCAGTCCTTCCCTGTTGATGCAGTTGGAGGCGGCCCAGCCATGCATGGTCCTTTCTTTTAGATGTGCCTGGAAGAGCCCTTCACAACCAAACCCTAGTCCTGTCTGCTAAGAAGAGTCTGGCATCAGACTCTACAAATTGAGCATGGACAAATTAAGAATCAGTGTTTCTATTAATTAATTCATATTATGATAATATTTCATGACCAAACTGACTTATAAAAGAAAGGTTTATCTTGACTTATGACTCCAGAAACAATAAAAGTTCATCATGGTGGAAAATGTATGGCAGTAAGAAGCAGCAATGAAGATAGAAATAGGAAGTAGAAAACTTACATCTTCAAAGAACCCATGAATCAGTGACAGCAACCTGGAAGAGGCTCAAACCAATCTATTCTTAAAGCCTATGCCAAATGACATAAATTTTCCAAACAATCTGAATAATTGAAAGGTTCCCAAAGTTTAATTTCAACTGGATTGTTCAAATATTTGAATTTATGTGGACATTTTCATTTCACACACTACAGGGTTTTTATCATTAGAAGTTTTGGAAGCCAATGAAGAAACTGGCTAAGTGGAGCATAGGATGAAGGGCAGTGGTGGGACTTCTTTAACACCTTCCTTAAAATCCCAGAATGTGTACAGATTCACGGCAGGGAGATAAACTCAGCATATAGCAGTACATTGAGAGAAATTTTTAAGCTTAATTTTGAGTCTCAGCTCGCTATAGATGCTCCATTCTGAATGAGGTAACATTAGATGAAAGACAGTAAAGTCATCCTGGATATAAGGTGACATAGCGCATGCTTGTGAGGAACAGGAAACAAATGGATACACTAATCTGCATGGATGTGAACAGATATGGTACCTGTAGCTTTACAAACTATAGAAGTTTCTTTTGTAAATTAAACAGAATAAAGAAGAAGAATAGATAGTTCAGTGCTTTTGTAGAAGATAAAAGAAGAAAGCTTACTGTGTTGCAATTTGTTGACTATGTGAACATAATGCAAACCCTTCATTATTATTAGTGCCATAAAAGATATTTGTTTATTTTTTTCTTACATTATCTTCACTGCATATTCACTGGCTTCCCAATTCCAAATTAGTGATTACAAAATAAGCTCATACAAACTTTAAAAAATTATCCAATTATTCTTCTAATATACTTTGCTAAAATATACCAATATTATAATAGTTTATTAGGTTTTTTTTTTTTTTAGTCTCCAAATCCTCTCTGATATCTCCAAGATTTACAAGGCAATTTTCCCTGCATATTTGTACTTGGATCTGATGTTATGTTTTGTTCAGGAGAATTTAGAGAATTCTCCTATTTCCTCTGGGCCCTGACTATCTAGTTCAGCCTAGTGCACTTCTCCCATTTCTCTAGGTGATCGATTCTGGGATGTAGAGAGTATAGACAGTAACTACAAAGTTGGTGTCTCCATGTTTCCTGGGCTACAAGTGGAATTGTTTCTAGTTCTTGAATGTTTTCAAATAAGAGCCCAAAGTCTGATATAAACTACCTAGGATGAATGCCATAAGGTATTCTGATTAGGAGGAAGCTTATAAGCAATGCCCAAGGCTACAGCTACTGTCTTTCCTAGTGTTGAGTCTAAATCTAACTGAATTAACTGTTGCAATAGAAGTAGTTGAATGCTCACCAAATGCATTTCAGGGGTCTGATCTCAGACAATAGAGCACTAGCTCCCAGTTCTGATGCAAAAGGATAAGATCCAGCTTCTGTTTTGAAATGCTAACTTGTAAACACATAATCATTCATAGGGGTAAAAAATGTTAAAATTTAGACTGTTAATTTTAAGAAATAAATAGGATGATTGCCAAAAAGTCTATGTTGCCTTTAGAGTTACCCTCATTGGAGTCTTGAGTCTTGGGTGAGGTTTTCAAATACAAAGAAACCTTATGTGAACATATTAAAGTGAAAACTCACAAATGCAAAATGCCACATGATCAAAAATTTAAAATAAAGTCTTTAATTATAATATCCACCAGTACTGAAAATAGTCACAGGATGCCATTGAGAAGATGTAAATGTAGATATAAACTATGGTGGTGTTGAAGATAGTCTCACTATGTAAACTTGAAATGATTCATTAAACTTTAATTTTATGTCAACTAAAACCACACACACACACACACACACACACATATGGAGAGAGAGAGAGACAGAGACAGAGAGACAGAGAGAGAGAGAGAGAAAGAGAGGGAGAGAGAGGAGACAGATTTCTAGCCTTCAGTGAATCTAGCAACCATGGTCATTCACTGAAGGAGAAAAGAACAAAAGACTACTTGAAATTAAAAAAAAAAAAAACACACATAGATATGATGGTGATGAAATTTCTGGGTGGGTGGAACTTATCATCTTAGTTTCATAAAATATCATGTAAAAGAGAAAATCTCTACACATACCTTATGAAGTAAGAAGCAAGAAAAATATTTCTCTCTAGATCCAAGCTGGATGGAAAAAGAAACTGTCCCTGGGCACCAGCATGTTACCTCCTTTGTTTTTTCTGTTCACAACCAGAGGACATGTGCAGATGTATTTCTATTTTCAACCTAATCATTTCAAAACAGAAAAAAAAATCAACTGTTTAAATTTTGACAATTTTTGTTCAAAATGCACTTTTAAATAAAACAAGGAAAAACTTTCTGGAAAAAGAGAATACAGAGTTAAATTTTCATCTACAAAATTCTACTTTTCAGAACCCAGAGTCCACATACCCTCATTGGCCAAATGAATCTTTTCTTCCCTCTACCTCTTTTACATCCACAAACTTTTAAGTAGAGAATATCTCAAAGGGAAGGATCACTGAGTCTGTCACTCTGAATACCTCCAACCTTTTCCTTAACAGCTTAAGCAGCCAGCAGGGGATTGCTTCTTAGATCCAGCTATATGAATTAAACAGTGGTTTCCATGCTAGTCTATTTCACTAAACTTCCAGTGATTTGAAAGCTTTCAGAAATGTCTGTAAATGTTATTGAAGAATCTATAAAGCCTCACCTCCGACAGAAAAGGAAAATGTTAATGCTTGACTTCCACTCCCAACTTTTCTATGAGCCTCTTTCCTTCTAAACACATATATTTTCAAGCTAATCATCACTTGGATATAAAATACACTTTTTGAAAAGGGGATAGATCCTAGGGCTGAAGGCATGTGGTCACTGCCCTATGTTCAATCCTACCACCAAGTAATACTTATGAGCATTTACATTGAGTGTTTACCATGCTAGAGACCATGGCCTTGTAAGTTATTCACTGATACTATTTGCTTTATGGGCCAATTAAGATGAGATAGCTTTTGAATATTAAATGTGGCCAATATGTGTTACTAGTTTTTATGCTACTATACTACATATTAAAGTATATATACCTACTGAAATCACTTAGAAAAGCTTGAGAACATGAATACACACTACCATTGATACAACTTGTATTCTGTAACACTTTGGACTGTATTAAAGAAGGTTAAATTCTTATATACAATTTCAGCTCATTTCTTAGGAGCTGGAATCTGTAACTTCTGTATGAAAATCACTCAAATGGATGGTAAACGTCCTATAGCCCTTCTCTCTCTTCTTCTTGTCTCTTCTACTTCCTCCCCCTTTCCCTTTATTCCTTAATGAAAATTTTGCCAAGCACTTCACAGTGTTCACATTTTTTACAAAAGGTGTTTTAATCATCAAAATGTTTCATCTGGAGCACATTCCTTTGTTATGGTTCCTTGAGGTTTTTGTATATTGGCATGCTGTTTAGGAGTGATAAAACCCTGTGGTGAATGATGTATCCTGAGAACACTCTGACTCTCAGCTTAATATAAATATCTTTCAGCTTAATATAAATTTGCTTTAACAATAGGAGATAAATTATGTCTGAAAGGAAGTTTGTGTCATTCATGTATATGTGCATTATAGTCACTGTGACTTATGCATCACAGTCACAATCACAAAGCTGTTTATAGACACCCTATGGAAATTTTTCTTAACCCTCAAAATCAATGTTATTGCCTCCCTCCCATCTTAAACCAATGTTAATGATAAAATCACTCTTTTCTGTAATCTACTGTGCTGGAAAATCTCACTGTCTTTTTTTTGTGTTACATATGTAAGTCTTAAACTAACTTCAGTGATTTTTAACACACTTTATTCTTACTTATTTTAAATTTATTTTCTACAGGTATTTACATTTTATCACATTAAAATTATTTAAGTGAAGCAAGATGCTTATCTATTTAAGTTGGGTTTTAGCTTTTAAAAGTACTTTGTTAATTCTTTTATAATTTTATATAATGTGCTTTTAATAATATTAATCCCTCACTCTTCCCATTATCTCCTTCAAGATCTATGTCTAGTCTTCAATTTCATGTTATTTCTGTTTATTAAACTACTCATAGAGCCCAATTTTTGCTGATTTCAATTGGAGCATGGTTGAAAAGTATCATTTCCAAAAGCCATCAACTGTTCATAGTCTCTCAGAGTTGAGGGCTCATGAACGCCATCACTACTATGTTATAATTTTGAGTGTATTGATCTTGTGTGGGGGTCTTACACAGGCAACAAAGCTGCAGTTAGTTCATGAGTGGAGTAGCCCTGTCAGTCACAGAAGACACTGTTTTGCTCTGGCTTTTCCACCTTCTCTCTCTTTCAATCTTTCCCCCTCATCCTCTGCCTGAGTCTTGAGTATGTAATGACATTGTCCCATTTGTGTCCAGATGTACCGTACTAAGCTTGTGTTTCTGTATTTGGATCAGGGCTTAGATTCACTCTGAATAGCACTGGCTACACTTATAAAATGGGTAATTATTGTAGGTCACGGGGCTCACAGCTTGTATAAAACTTTTGAGAACTTTTACTCCCAGAATTCTGCATGGTCCCTTGCAAAACTGTGAAAGCTAGCCATAGGTATAAAGCTTCCTGAGGAGTTCCAACTTAATTTCTCTATGTCCTATTACAATATATATGCTGTCAAAATTACAAAAACAAAGAAAGGGAATGCCAATGAAGTTGAATAAAATGCACATTGTTATAGCTATGGTCAAAATCAGTATGGTACTCTTTCAGAAAACTATATATAGAGATCTGCCATGTGACTCAATTATGACACTCATGAATGTACACAAGGACATCATTTCTGACTATTCAGATATATGCCCATTGTTGTTCATAGTGGCTCTATTCACAATGTCTTTCTGCATGGGACCAGCAAGACACCCTTCAACTTATGATGGGTAATAGAAATGTGATAGCATGTAATTTTATTCATATACAAAGAAAATTAAATTGTAAAATTCAAAGGTAAATAGATGGAGCTGAAAAACATAATGAATGAGTTAAAAAAATCTATCATTACAATGTTCTCACTTATATGTGGGTCTTTAGACTAAACCTTTAGATTGATGTGTTTAATTGGACATACCTGCAGTTAAGAATCTGTAGATCTCAGGAACAAGAAAGGACCTTGGTTAGGTAGGCCCAGACTTGACAGGACGAGGGATAGTGGACACTCTGATATGAAAGGTAAAGGAGAATAATGGTAAGGGTGACAATCCCCCAAGCCATGGGTATTCATGAATGGACTAAAGAGATATCTCAGCACTTTAGAGCACTTATGCTCTTGGAGAGGAACAAATTCATATCTCATTACTCACAGCTGTCTAAACCTTCAGCTCCAAGGGAAATATAATTTACACACACACACACACACACACACACACACACACACACACATCTTTAAAACCTATAAATACTCATACTAATGATGAAAATTGCATGAAACATAAATGAATTATTTTAAAAGATTTCTACTAAGATAGCTATTATGTAATGATCATGTGAACATACGATATGTAGTCTGGCAATTTAAAAATAATAAAAATAATATTTTTTAATGGAATGTCTGTTTTTCTAATAAAGTCCCACCTGTCTGGAATTCCTCTGTTACTTGGAAATAGAGTTGAATTATTTAACTTTTTAATCTTTGTTGTTAGTTGGTGGTTGTGGAATATCCGGTTCACTTTGCTTCAGAAGGTCATGACCTCTGAGAAAATTGTATTATTTTAGCACCTAGGAGCGATTTAAAAATCCATTAGACATACTTTCTGCTTCCAGTCCATTAAGCTTGGCAGATTTGCCCATCAGTTCTTTAAAGTGAGCTGTGAATGAGGTCAGTGTCTCCACATCCATTTTAAAACTCCTTGGTCAGAATAATCAAGAACTATGTGTGCCATTCACAGTATATAATCAAGTCACTAGTTAGCCTGAATCACAGTAATTAAAACATGTTTTACAAAATCAAAACTATAAAACTTAAAAAATAAAGCCTTTAAAAGGTATGATTCTCATTGGAATGAAAATTTCAATGGAATTTCATTCATATCTGTTATAATGTTTGTCTTTCAATTTCTAGTTTTATTGAAGTAGGTCCTTCCTGTTTTTATTTAATTTGGTTAAGAATTTACCAATTGTGTTTAATCCTTAAAAATTTAATTAATTAATTAATTATAAAGAAACCCTTTGGTGATCACATACCAGATATTCTACATATCAAATATGTACCTTAAGATTCATAACAGTAGCAAAATTGTAGTTATACAATTGTAACTAAGTAATTTTATAGTTGGGGTCCACCACCATAACTTAAGGAACTGTATTAAAGTGTTGCAACATTAAGAAAATTGAGAAACACTGATATAGTCAGTTTTAAGGATTTGTTTTTGTATGTCTGTGCTTGCTTCAGGTATTTCACTATACCCAGGACCTGCTGTAGAAGGATAGTTGGGTCCTACTGAAGAAATAGTTCTCTGTATGTTTTTAATTGTGTTCTCATGCTGGCATCTGGGTTTATAGAGATTACTGGTTGGGGTTGTTTGAACAAAACTGGACCCCGTAAACTCATAAGGGTTAGCATTATTGGGAATTATAGCATTATTGTGGAAGTATGGTGTGTTGGAGCAAGCATGTTTCTGTGGAGGTAGGCTTTGTAATCTAATCTAATACATGATTAAGCCATGCTCAATATCTCAGTCTTGCTGTTGCCCATGGATCAAGATAGAGCAGCTCCTCAAACATCATGTGTGCCTGCGTGCCACCATACACCACAAATTGATTTTAAAGAACTAAATCTATGAAACTGTATTCAATTTCTATTAGACATCTGAGCCTTTAAATTCCCCCTGGTGGCTTCACTTGCAACAAGAAGCAAAAGTGTGAAAACAAAAGGTTTCATACTGCCTCTAGACTTCTGTGGTTGAAGTATAACAGGATACGGAATTTAGGCTTTTGTCAGGTGAATAGCAATTGAAACCCAAGATGTATTTACCCTAATACCCTAGAATATTCTCAATATTTGTAACTGTCTCATCACAATTATTTCTGAAAATATCATTCAATTTTTTTATTCGTGCACTAGACATCTATCTAGATAATATACATGAGAGAATTGTTTATAATGAAACCAGAGAGAAAGTGAAAGTATTCATTGGCAACTCCAAAAACTGCCTAGTGAAATTGTTTTAAACCTGGCATTTCTTTCCATCCCATCATCAGGTTACTGTGAGATGAGAGTTCTGCCCTTACTTTAAAGAGTTACCCCTTTGTCTGAATGGTGAAATTGTGTAGGAGTTAACAAGTACTTGAGAAACCTTATCTACTAAGAGAAGTATTTTCTTTTTAAAGTCAACTAATCCTATCTAGATTTATTCAAAACATTTAGAATGAAAATAATTGTTGATCCCCTTTGTGCTGTTCAGATGTTATAGGAAGACACATCAAAGAACACCTTCATTTGTGCAGCATCAATTCAATTATTCACAACCCTTGAGCTCCAGTGATTATTTACAAACAGAGCAAGGGAGGAGCCCAAAATTTCAATAAAGGTATTGTACAAGACTGTGGATTTGAATATCTTGTTCCTATAATAGAAATGTGGGCAAATGAACTGAAATCCTTAAAGGGTTTGTGTAAGTCCTTAAAAATACTGTCTGCAGAACTGGTTACCTTGGCATAATGTGAAGTAACCAGATGAAATTGAAGGTGTCAAAGTAGAAATTCTGTTGTTTATGGTAGATATCATGTTGGAAGATGTTGAAAACAAAAAAGAGAGCGGCAACATGCCAAACTTTCAAACTTTGCAAGAGATTGTTTCCCATTTCCAAAAGCTATTTGATGTGCAGTCTTTAAATGGCATCTACCCCCAATGAGTGAAGGAAGTGTACACCAGGCTCGGGGAGATGGACAATGCTGTGAGAAACCTCCAGGAGCTCTTAGAATTAGTTAATTATCCAAGAACTATTCCTAATAAGAACAAAAATTAGAAAAAACAAAACAAAGACCAAAGCAACACTAGACAAGAAAGAGATGAAGCGTTGTGTTTCATTTTTTCTGCTCTTCTAGGTCACTCACTTTTCAATGGAAGAATTGTGGGACTCCATTGTTCTAGGATCTTGAATCTGAGCTTTGTAAATTCTTTAGGAACCTTGGGATCCCATCATAGCTCCTGTAGATTAACAACTTTCTGTTTGTTTCCTTTGATAGAAAGTATTCTGAAGAATAAAAAGCACCTTTATTTTTCCACCTTTCTACCTACAGTTGGCTAATCAGGATATAGAGAACACATAAATAACCTTGAGCTTGTGGCTCTAATTCAGCTTTTACTTAATTGTGGATTAATTCAAATAGTATTTTTTTTTTTTAAAAAAAGAGATACTTTAAGGCCTTCAATCCTGTGGGCTCCTGTGTATGTGTATGTGTATGTGTGTTTGTGTTGTGTGCTTGCATTTGTGCATTTTGAATAGTCTAAAGTTTTGTTGTTGAACACTGCTTGTAATTTATTGATCTAAGAATATCTGCTAGAATTAGTTGATTTTTCATCTCTGTCAGAGGCTGCTAGAGATCATAGGTGTATATGCTGATTGATATGCTGCTGCTGTGTACTTCACTTACTATCACATGATATACTAGTAAAATTTATGTTTGAATCAGAGCAGTGTTTCTTAATCTCAGCATGTTTTTTGTTTTTTTTTTTCTGAAAAACACCTATGAAATTGTCCCATGAGTCTTGTCAGCTTAGTGCCTTAGCAAATCAACTGTCAGTTACCACTGCAGCTGTGGATAAATGACAACTGTCAAGGTGTGGGAGATACACATGTGTAATCCCAGCACAGACAAAATCATAGAGAAAAGGGTCAAAAGTTCAAGGACAACATGGGAATCATAGACAGTTCCCAACCACTCAGAAAGGGGCTTATTTTTTTAATTCCTCTGGAGTGTTCCTTTGCCTGGACATAAACTTTAACAACTTAGTCATAGGAGAGAGATATGAACTCAAACTTCACATTGCTGCCAAAACTATGTCCATTCTCTCTGAGGGAACATCTTATTCCATGGTTCAGGAGGCCCCTTTACATGAGGAAGGTATCAAGGTAGACAGAGTGCTTATCAAAAATCACTTGACAAAACAGCATTCAGAGAGAATTGGTCCCATTCCCTATTTCTCAGTTTCCCCTAAAGAGCATTAGTTTGTCCTGTGTTTCTTCACAAAAGTTCTCTATATTCCATTTGTCTACGAAGATCTCTCTTTTCATTATTTTTATAATTACACAATTGCATTAAATTCCACATCAATTCTTTTAAGTAGACATTAAATATTTACACCAATTAAGGCAGGATGAAAACAGTTATGGGGTCATAAGAAAGAGGTTGCCCTTACTGGGAGTCTTGATGCTTAACAACAGCTGTGAATCAAGAGTTAGAGCACAATTTTTTGAAATGTTGATAATCTTAAGGTACTAATCCTTTTTTACATTGATTTTTTAAATAAAAATGGTGTTAAGGTAGAATTAATTTCTGTGTGTGTGATCTTATGTATTATGTCAGTGCAAATTTAGTCAGGCAGAGTTTTACCTGTTGCATAAGATGTTGATAATGAAGTACAAGCTCTGCATATAGCCAGAAAATATGTTTCAAATAGTACATAATAGTAACTCATTACACATTTCCCACTGTGAGATGGAAAGTTTATAGTGTCAAGTAAACCAGGAAGCTAATACCTAAGCAATAACAATGATTATAAGCAAAAGTAAATGCAATGACCTTGTACAGACCTATTCTTATTCTTGTGGCTATGCCTTTGAATAAAAAATAATTAGTTGAATTCTAAAATTAGCTCTTGTAAACTGAGTCATGGGTTTAGCCATAGTTGTAACTCTCACTTTAAACTGTTGATATAGTGGTGCCTTCATCAGCCCCTCAGTTTAGACCTGAGAACATCAGAGATGCTGAGGGAAAAACAAAAGCTCATTTATACTTTAAGTCAGTATGTATTATAGAAAATGATTATGTAAACAGTCAAAAATTAGATAAAGTGAGTCTAAAAATGATTTTTGGAAGTGTCTTTTCTACTTTACATTAAAAATTAACTCATACACATTCACATATATGTACATGTATATGCCTGCATGCATATATAAGCACACATATACACATATACATGCCCACATGTGCACACTCACATATATCTCACTTTACACACATGTTTTGTACACACATAAACATATATATTAGAATATAAATGTACATATGAATATCCAGACATGCACATTTCAGTCCTACTGAAAAAGAATCATATTAATCTTTGAGGACTTTGAGAATGCTAAGAAGTCTCATTTATCCTATAATCAAATCCTGTGATTTCAAAGCTACAATTTTACATAACACAAGTACAGAGCACATACTAATATGAAGTATAAAAGGATCAATTCTAATTGAGCAATTTCATGCATTTTTAAGCAATATAAAGCTGGGTGGCTGAAAGAGTTCTACAATTGATCCATCCTCATACTGAACACTTTTATTTACAGAGAAAATCAATATGAGCAGGTCACTAAGCTACTTAAATAGACACCTCAGTGTTGAATGTTCCTTGGGAAGGATTATCTGTAGTGCATCTAATTCTACTTTGCTGTCCACAAACAAAAACAAAAGATGAGATGGTTTTAATTATGTTTTTTTTACCTTCTTTATTCTTTGTTTCTTTTACATCATGAATCTTGATACCATTCATTTCCCGATCCCTTCATATTCACCCCCGCCCCTGCAACCTTCCCCAAAATAAAATAAATTTAAGAGAAAAATGGGGAGAAAGAAAATTAAAATCTCATCATAAATCTTGTCAAGGAAGCTGTAGAATGATATACTCAGTGACCCAGTATATCTTTTTTAACATATATATTTACTTGCAATGCGTTGTTTCAAAGAGTCCTTAATCTGGTTTCTGCTATATCATCAATACTGGGCCCTCACTTAGACTCCTACTGGATATCCTATTTTTGTCCTGTGTCACTAAGATCTTGCTGATTTGAATCTATAGGACATTCCCATTCCCCTACCCTGGCAGATCATAGATGTGGTGGATGTTGGGGTGGTTCAACTCATAAGCCTGGTTCTGGACCTTGGAAGTTGCAGGGTTGATCAGCCCATCAGCTCTCCCCAGGACTCACCACCAGGATGAGTTCTCTATCATTGCTCAAGATAGTTCATTGATGCAACAACAAGCAGGGAGCAGAGCAATTTTCCTGTTTTCCTGAACACAGGGTCCTCTCACTTACACCAACACCATCAGTGCCAGCCCTGGCAAGTTGCCACTCTCTGAAGTGCAGCAGCTGATGAGGACAGGGACATCTTTCCAGTGCTTGTGACCTCAGGGCCAGCTCTCCCACCTGCCACAAGTGTAAGGGCTGGGAAGGACTTATGTCTAAACATGCTACAAAACTACAGATAAGGGGTTAAATCAAATCTCCCACATGGGGCTCGTTTCCCTGCTCCTCATCAATACAGTCCTCTCTATTGTGTTGCCTAGATACATTACTCGATCCACTTTTTCTTGAGCAGCAGCTGGTAAGCAGGAGGCTCAACTCCCTCACCTGCCTTAGGTGGCAAAGGTAAGAGGGGTCATCTTTTCCTCACACTTACCATCACAGCCAGATGAGGGAGGCACAGCAAACTATCTAACTCTCATGGACTCAGGGCCTGTTCACCTGTGCCCAACAAGGTATGTGACCTGCTTTCCTGAGTGCTTCAGCCTCTGAAAGAAAGAACAAATTCTAGCTAGTTTTGCAGTCAGTGAGGGTCAGGGTCAATTCTGAACAGTCCTATACTTTCAGGGGTATCAGAGCCAAAGACACAAGACACAGACCTTGTCTACAGCAGCATGACGAACCCAGTCAGACCTGAGTCCTGGCAGCATCCCAGACCCAGACATCGCCATGGCCTGGGTGATAATCAAACCATCTACCTTAGCTGGTTCCTCAATGTTTTCACCTTTTCAGGTATTCCCTTGCCCACAGGACATGAACCAATGTCCCTCTTTCCCTACCTCCCATCTTCCATCCCTCACTCTTTCTCTCTATCTCTCTCCCACACCAAACCATACATTTGATCACCATAATATAGCCAACTGCCTGGCCTATGTTTTCATCAAAGAGACCAGGCATGCATGTGGATCTCTTTGTTCTATTAAGTCTGTCATAGTGCTTGGCAATACCATACTTTCTCCTCAGAGACCAGACAGACCCTATTTTTATTTTTTTAATAGAAGCATTCTAAATGAAAATGATTACTATAAGAAACTGTAATAAATCCAGCACCATTTTTTCCTCTATAAAATTAGACACACTAATGACACAAAAGAATTAACCAAACAATTACACTACCCATCTTTGAAAGATTTCCTTTGTTGAATTCTTAATATCGCAACTTGCATGTATGAGTTACTCTCAACAGGCACTGAGTCACATAGAATGTATTCTTCTTCAAAACTACAGGCTTGTATATTTGAACACAAGTGTGTTGCTGTCAAAGTGGTAAAAGGTAAAACAAAACAAAGACAAAACCCTATATGATAATTCCAATGTTATACTACCAACATATTTCAGTGTGAGTTTCTCATGGAAAATTTATAATTATTCAATTTTATTTCTTTTGTAGAAGCCATCAAACCATTTTCCTATAACTCAGTACACTCCACTAACTTCAAAATGTTTTCATAGTTAAGATTTTGTCTTTTACCAGAAGGTAGATGACTGTGAATATCACATATGGTGTATTAATTCACATTTCCTAAGAAATCTATTAATTTGTTTATCATTGTGACCAATGCCTTGGATTGAATTGGGTATCAGTTGACTGGAAACAAGAAAAGGATACTACCAGAGATTAAAAAGATATATATATATATATATATATACATACATACATATATATGTATATATATTTTTGTCACAGTGTGTAAATTCATTATCTTAATATTTTAGAAAAGCCCAGAAAACAGATTGTATGCAAATATATGACAATGACACTCAAGAGTCATAGAAGAAATATATCAGAAGCAAAATAACTGTATTATTAAATTTCTTGGCATGATTTTTAATTCTTTAGTGCAAAAATTACTCCACAGCATGGCACAACAGAGGGGTAACCCTTCCCCAGTTCAACACACTGAACAAAATGATTCATGGAGGATAATAATCTGATTGAAGCTGTTCCTTGTAAAGAGAGGCAGGGTTTTCCCAAATAAACACAAAAAACTTTAATAATTACAGAATGCTTGGCTAATAACTCAGGCTTATTGTTGACTCGCTCTTACATTTAAATTAACCTATTTCTATTAATCTATGTATTGTCACATTGCTTGTGGTTTTATCAATGACTATGACTTTACTTCTTGGTCTGCTCAGTGGCATTTTCTAACTACACTCTTCTTCATCACAGTCCTCAGTTTGATTGTCCCACCTAACATTATCCTGCCTTAATTTCAGCAAAACAGTTTTACTATTAACCAATGAAAGTAATAAATATTTTTTACATACAGAAGAATTATCACACTGTATTTCCTGCCATGTTTCCATACCAGAAAGCTAAAGTGACACATTTATTTTGAGAAAAAAAATGCAACTTATGCCTTGAATGCAATATCCACATCTCTTATTCATGATAATTCATCAAATATAGCTATATTTTAGTTAGTTTTTCTATCACAGAAAGCTAAAAAGTCAGAGTAGCAATTACTTACTTAATTACGCTTTGAGAGGGTGATATATAGGTATGTTTTCATCTGTTCTCATGTAATTTCTCCAAATTTAAAATGCAGAATGTATTTCTTCTTCAATGAAAGTTACAGTTACTTCTCAGTTACTTAGTTTCAGCAATTTTTCTTTTTATGTAGAACCAATTATAAAACAGCAAATCAGAGATCAACAACTCATTTACAATATCCAGAAAAATTAAAGAACAATTTCCCAAAGTAAAAAAACAAAATAATATTGCCTGTATCATCGTCTTGTCTTTATTTTAATGAAGAGGAAAAATCTAACACATTCCTGAAGGAACTTAGGAGAGACATCCAAAGAGTCCCCTAGGAAGAGAAAATAGAGAAGATCTCCTTAGCTAATTGGGAGCATAAGAGGTTGCAACCAAGAAGAGGTGGGGACAAATCATAAGAGAAGGAGATGATTAAGTGAGAGAAACAACAAGGAGGGAGAGGGGAAAAGAAAAAACGACATGGAGGTCTGAATAGAGGAAGGAAGCAAATATGGGGTTGGAAAAAGACTGAGTGCTAGGGAAATCTCCAAGAACTCACAAGATGTCCCTGTCTAAGTCTCCAACCAATAGTGAAGGTATTGCCTAAACAGGACTTTCCCCATATTCAAGGGAACAACCACCCTGAGTGCTATCACAAAACTTACATCCAACAATGAATAGAAGTAGAGGCAGGGATACATGGCTGAACACTGGGTTGAGTCCCTAGTCCAACTGACAGCAGAGAAGGAGACTTTATATGAGTAAGGGAATAGAGACTACCAAAACAATTCTCACAGTGATGGCTGGCTGGAGCTCTGGGGAGTTCACTGAATCAAGAACAGCCACCTGGGAACCATCTGGAAAAGGAACTAAGCCCTTCAAGGATAGGCAACTGTCCACTTGCATGGACAATATGTAGAGCTTCAAGGGGCGGGTTCAGACTGTGTTTCTGTGCATGGACTGGCATCTTGGAGCCCATTCCCTCCAAAGGAACATCTAATCCAGTCTGGATATTAGGATGAGAAAATTGGACTCAGGATCCACCTGGAGTGGATGCTGAGCTTATCTGCCTTGGGATATCTTGCTCTTTCTGGTGGTGGTGGTGGGGGCTGAGGTGGAAAGGAGGGAGACTGAAGACAGACCAGGAGGGTTCTGGAGGGGGAAGAGAGTTGGAACAAGGAGATACTTTGACAAAAATGAGACCTTATTCTATAAAAATAAAAAGAATCTTCATATATACATGTCATTTATTTATGTTTTGGCATTCACTGTATAACTTTTCAATTGTTCATCATATCATCACAAATGTTCTCTACTCATATTTATTTGGATAATTAAAGCAAATACATTTATCTGTTTTGTGTAAGAAGAGACCCAGGGGTTATGGGACAGATTTCCCGCTAATCTCTGATTCTGTTTACAACTTTCTCATCAGTAGCTATGTCTGTGTCAAGTAAGGCATGAATATCACAAAAGAAAAAAAGTCAAAATCATCACAATCCTCACAGAATTTTATTTGAACAAAAAATTAATTTAGGGGGCTGGAGAGATGGCTCAGTGGTTAAGAGCACCGTCTGCTCTTCCAGAGGACTCGGGTTCGATTCCCAGCACCCACATGGCAGCTAACAACTGTCTGTAGTTCCAGTTCCAGGCAAACACCAAGGCAAATATATAAATAAAGTTTAAAAAAATGAATTTAGGACAAACTAGTCTTACATTTAAGGTGTTATTGAGGAAAAATCGTGAGGAGATTCACTATGTTAGTGAGTCATATGGCATTGGACAAGGGAAATCTGTAAATGCCAAAATGAAACCTAAATAAAGCAAATAGCAGAATGTCTTGGCTCAGAATTCTATGGATCTAGGTCAGATCTAATTCAGAACAAAAATCTTCTTAAAGACCCCCCTCCTAGTCACTGTAGAAGCAAGTGCAGGAGTGAATGTTAAGACAAAGGTGAGAAGGGGGAATGAGATGTCTTAGCTGTCCTACTCTCCAGTATAATTAATAGAGGCAAGAATGTGCAAATAAAATAAGTACATAGTGTCTCTTTGTAAAAATATTCTGATTTAGATATCTGAGCTCATCATCCAAATATTTGTAGTCCCAAAAAGTCACAATCAGAATCTAGGGAAACTGACCCTGGGGAAAACAGCCTGCCAAGATCAGTGCCTGATTCAGCATTGAGTGAGGAATGATTTCTGTGATTGTCCAGTTGTGATGTGGGAAAAAAAGATGGTGTTAAAAGTCTTCAAGTTGTAAGTCTTCCTGTATTATGCTTCATGTTAAAGGAAAAACTCAAACACATAGTCATAAAGAAGTGACTTTTTCAAAATGAATGTACCCTTTAACCACACAGATATTTTGGGGGGATAATATATGTATATAAGAACAAGTAAACACTGTATAATTTATACTACTAAGAATATGCCATATGTTTTAGTGAGTATTCTATTTTTGTGAAGAGGCATTGTGATCATAGCAATTCTTATTATAAAAAAGCATTTACTTGGGATTTGCCTTGTTTACAATTTTAGAAGTTTAGCCCATTTTTATCACGGCAAAATGCATGCAACATGTAGGCAGAAATGATGCTGGGGGAGTATCTCAGAATTTTACATCCAGATCCACAAGCTGCAGGGAAAGAAGTACTCGAGGCTTAGATAGAATAGGCTTTTTGAAACCTCAAAATCCACCCTTATAGTGGCCAGGCTGGAAAGTCCAGGCCAGAAACACAATACTACAACCCCTCATTGACACACTTTTTCCAACAATGCCACATCTAATACTTTCAAATACTGCCACTCCCTGTTGACCAAGTATTCAAATCAACATGTAGTCAGAAATTTTTCTCTCCAGATTAGTTGGTCCCATATCCATTTATGAAAAGATTGACTTAGAGGCTAAATATAATAGTAACTGATGGACCAGTAGCTTAACCATATTTCTAACTAGAACTTACACTTAAATTAACGTATAATTCTTATTTATATTTAGTTATGTAGCTTGTGGTATTTGCTCAGTAAGGCATTTTCATGTTACGTCCTCTGCATCTGGCTGGTTTTTCCTCTTCTACATTTCCTCTTCCCAGAATCTTCCTAATCTGGTTGCCCTGTCTCTACTTCCTGACGAGCTACTGACAAATCAGCATTTTATAAAACCAAAACATTTTACTATATAATATGACTTGTAAAAAGATAGCATAGTTAGCAATAATTGCTCTAGGAAAATGACATTTAGTTGCACAAGTGTTACCCAGCAAGTATTCTGGGGACATCATAGAGTCATGTTCTGCATGCTTAGTATTGGTTAATTTCAGGCTCCTCTTGTTCCCATTCTTCCTCAGTCACACAGAAAAAGCAGTCTATGAATTTACACATTGAACATTTTTCTCATGTCTTTTTCATGCACTATTGTGGTCAGTTTTAATTCCCTAAAACCTCTACAAAAATGATTCATCTTCTGACATTTATTTGTCTAGTTCTATGTTGGTATTGAATTTGTTTATAAGACTTTTACATTTGCAGAAGGCATGAAATGTGGATGCCAATTGCTTAAATAGACTTTGTAAAGTGACATATTATCTGAAGAAATAACATAAAGGTGGAAATATATATTTATTGTCCCAATTTTAGGGATTTCAGCCCTCGCTAATTGTCTCTGCAATTTTTGGGCCTCTGTCTGGTGAGTCAGAACACTATTATGTGCAATGTGTGGTGAAGCATGGTGGATCACCTGGTGACAGACAGGAATCAGACTAGGAGTTGAAGGGTTAATAGAAAATATACCCTGCACAGCCTCATTCTTCTTGACTACTTTCTCCAACATTTCTAACTTTTAATGCTCCATTATCCTAGAAAATTTCTAAGAGATTTATTGATTGGTCATGCTATTATCCTCTGAACCAATTATTTCTCAGAAGTACTACCTGCTTAGGAACAAACAAGTAATTTTGGAGTGGAAGATATTTGGATTTCATATCTAATCAATAGTGCTAATAAAAATAAAGTATAGAGATAAATACAGGAAACACTGTCAGCCTGTACCCACAGTGTAACAAAAGCCTGCCACAACTTCAGAGAGCTTTTGAGGTGTCAAGAGTTGAAAGCCAAACAGAAAACATCGTAGCGTGATATAATAGATGGAAGGATATGTAGACTGGCAGGGGTGTAGAAAGCTCTTTGTATCTCAAGTAATTACCTCACATTATATCTCAGAATTCTTTGAATTTTAAACTTGATTTGTATGATATCCAAGAACATCTTTTGAATGTTCACAGAAAAAGTGTGTGTCTGTACAGTATGTATCCTGTTTATATGTTTCTCTGAATCAGATCTATGTTAAATAAGTAATAATTGTTCCTTTTAAAATGACTTTTAAGGGAGTTAATCACTTTTCAAAGTTATCTTTATAACATTTATTAGCTAAAGGCATGGGCAAATAAGCAGACTTCCTCATGCCTTTAAGTCTTCTTAGTAAGTGCTTCAGAAGCCAGACTGGACCCAGAGTGACTTCATGAAGACACCAAGACCAGGGACAATAGTTCCTCTTGCTCATATGTCTCCCGAATCCTTCTGTCCTTGTGTAAAATTTCCAGAAGGGCACTTTAAAAACACAATGTTCTCTGCATCTGCATCAGCACTTCACTGCTTTCAATCCAGCTGGCTCCCTCCCTTCTCTTGGTACAGCCTCAAGGGAAGGTTTGAAATCTAATCTATGGCATCATTGAGTGTCAACTTCAAAGACAATTTCCATAACTCTTATTAAATAGTCTTTAATTTATTTTAATTTTTGCTCAAACTGATGGAAGATGAGCTTCACTTTTGCTTCAAAGATCAAAACAAATTTTTTCTAACATGCAGTTAATCTAATAGGCTTTGACATAAATCTTATTTTTTTAGATTTACTATTAGATGATGGTAAGTCCTTCCAACAGTGATTATTATTAACCCATCTATCACACATTCCTTTAAAAAAAAGAAACGTGTAGCTTAAAGTCTATTACATTTATTATAATATAATACTTAATATTAGAAAATAACTCCATTAGCCTTTTAAACTGTATGTTACCATGAATCACTTTTAACCTAAAAAATTCCTGTGTGACATATTATATACTTTAAAATGAAAATGTAATTAACTTTTAATCCTCTTTTAAATAATTAATTTAAATTCAATTTTTATACCATAGTGCTTTGGTGTTACATTTTATTTTTTCAAAAGGTAAGAAAAATATAAAGAAACTAGAAATCTCCAAATAACTCAAGAGAGGGTGTGCCATTGCTGTAAAAATTGTTGGTGTAAGTTGTTTTCTAAGCCAAATAGCCTTATGACAGGCAAGGTAAAACTTTTAAGACTCATTATCTAAGGCCTGGTGAGGTGGTGGTTCAGTGGGTAAGAACACACACTGCTCTTGCAAAAGATCTGCATTCCATTTCTACCACCTACATAATTGTTCACAACTATTTGTAATTCCATTATCAGGGAGTCTGATGCCCTTTTGTGGCTTCTATAGGTACCAGACATTCATGAAGTGTGCATATATACATTTGAACAAACACTCATACATAAGGAACAAAAAATATTTTAAAAAACTATTAATCTAAGTCTATAATATTTTAAAAGAAAAATATGAAATATTATACTTTAGTCTTAAACATTTTTATTACAATGTGGAGATATGTATATGACTAAAACATAATCTTTTATATAATCTAAGACCTTAGATCTAAGATCCATCCAACTTTTAAAGTAGAAGAAGAAACATTGCTGAGAATTATTCAGTTGGAAATGTCTGCTTTAATACCTTGATATTTTGATGAAGCATTACTGACTTGGGATGACTTTGTTATTAGCAGTATTAGAGAGAAAAATATTTTGAAGTGACTGATACCTGTCAGGCTTGGGACTGCTTACTAACTTTACTCTGACAACTTCAGTAAGAATGTACAGATTGAAAGAGAATCAGTCCCTTTCTTGGCATTTATATCTTTCCTTTAAAATATGTATTTTAAAATGCTATGGGCTTCATTTAAGAATTATCAATTAAGTAATATGAAAAGTAAACATTTATAAATATATAATTAAAGTTCTGATTTATGAGACAGAATGATCAATAATTTTAAAGGCATGTTGAAGGTATATGGAACATGTTTTCTTACTGACCTCTAAAATTTCACCAATGGCTTACATTTCTCTTATGTTCTTCCAAAAAGGATCCTGTCTCCATAGTCTAAATATAGTACTCTTAGCTATAATTTGGTGGAATCAAGTCCAAACCAATTAACATGTAATTTATAGAATTAAAAATAAACTTTTACACTTAAACTAGTATTTAACACCTAAAAATTTCAACTTTTTCAAGTGAAAACAGTTAAAACTATTTGTAATTTTCAAGTCACTAAACAATGTTGATTTGTAAAAATTTAAAGTTTTTCTGAGACACAATCCTCACTTGAATAAATTTGATGCTGAAATAGGAAAACAAGGGTAAGCATTTCAAGAGGATGGCATGTGTATATGTAAAATACATCCTTTGAGACGGGCACATTTTATACTAGATCAAGTGTGAACTAATGGTATACAAAACTTTCATGTATGTTTAATTTTTTTCTCAACTTTCAGCTCTAATGTCTACTTAAACTTGTGAACTTCGTAAAGTTATTTTGTTTTATTCTGCCCCAATGTACTCGCCATTTAAATTAGAGATAATAAACCAGCCAAAACAATTCCAAATAGAGAAACAACTAAATCTTGTAATAAGTAGTGTGAATAATACTTAGCCCAAGCCCACAGCTGACTTAAATAAAAGATTCAGAGAAATTGTTTGGAGAAGTGTGAGGCCAAGTTTAGACTCAAGAGAGAAACTTCCCACAGGTTAATGATGTCACCAGTCACCTGAGGTCAGAATTGTCCACTTCTACTATTTTTCTCTGTTTATCAATATGTCACCTCAAAAGCACAGGCTTCTGCAACTTGGAGGTGACTGTCCTGTCTTAAAGGTGTTCATATTTAGAAACAGGGTTCTTTGCACCCCTGTCATGCATCATAGAGTGTCAACAACTAGGAACGATGACAGCAGAATTTGCATTCCTGTGAGAGGCAAGATCAATCAATAAAATAGCCCTCAACCATTTCCATATCCTCTTCATTTAACAAATGCTTCTGCCTGGGACCAAGAATGATTTTAATGGCTACACAACCCTAAGTTTGTTTTCAAATGATCTGTTTAAATTCAAACATTGAATGAGTAGAACTTTATGTATACCAATTCACTTTTCTTGGTGAAATGAATAACTAAAAGTAATCTCCTTTTTCTATTTATTTCAGTACAGTGTTGTAGTCAGGAGTTTTTCTCTGTCTTGCCCTGCTCCTGTGGTCCCAATAACCACTTACAAAATAATCACTCCGAGGCTTTTTATTTTTTATTTTATTTTACTTTTTTTTTTTGCCTTGAGCTCTTGCATACAATGACATATTTTCTTTCCTTAAAATCCACTAATGAGTGAGTAAATATCTTGCTTGTCTTTCTGAGTTTGAGAACATTGCTCAGAAGGATATTTTCCACTTCCATCCATTTGCCAGTGAATTTTAGGATATCACTTTTTTTCTTACTGCTGATTAGTACTCCATTGTGTAGATGTACCACAGTTTGTTAATCATTCTTCAGTTGAGAGGCATCTAGGTTGTTTCCAGGTTCTTGCTATTTGGACTAATGTTTCTATAAACATACTTGAACTAATGCTTTTGGTGTTCAAATGTGCATCTTTAAGGTATATCCTCAATAGTAGTATTGCTGGATCCTTGGGGAGAGTGATTTCCAGTTTTCTGAGGAACCTCCACACTGCATTCCAGAGTGTCTGAACAAGTTTACACTCCCACCAACAATGGAGGAGTGTTCCTTTTGCTCTGCAACCTCTCCACCATAGACTGTCATCTGTGTTTTTAATCTGAGCTATTCTGACAGGTGTAAAGTAGTATTTCAAAGTTGTTCTGATTTGTATTTCTCTGATGGCTAAAGATGTTGAACGCTTTTTCAAGTGCCTTTCAGCCATTTGCATTTCTTCTGCTGAGAATTCCCTTTTAAGTTCTGAACTCCATTTTTTAATTGGGTTATTTAAGGCTTTGGGCTCTAGTTTCTTGAGTTCTTTATATATTTTAGAGATCAGTCCTCTATCACTTGAAGGGTTGGTGAAAATATTTTCCCATTCTGTAGGCTGTTGTTTTGTCTTATTGACTATGTCCTTGGCCTTACAGAAGCTTCTCAGTTTCAGGAGGTCCCACTTATTGATTGCTGTTCTCAGTGTCTGTACTACAGCTATTATATTTAGGAAGTAGTCACCTGTGCCAATGTGTTGGAGGGTGTTTTCCACTTTTGTTTTCTATCAAGTTCAGTGTAGTTGAGTTTATGTTGAGGTCTTTGATCCACTTGGATTTGAGTTTTGTGTAGGGTGATAGAGTTGGATCTATTTCCATTTTTCTACACACTACCATCTAGCTATGCCAACATCATTTGTTAAAGATACAATCTTTTTTCCATTGAATATTTTGGGCCTCTTTCTCAAATATCAGGTGTTCATAGGTTTTGGGGGTAATGTCGGGTCTTCAATTCGATTCCATTGATCCACAAGTCTGTTTTTATGCCATTACCAGGCTGTTTTTATTACTGTAGCTCTATAATATATTTGATGTTGGGGATAGTAATGCATCCTGGTTCTTTTGTAGAGCAAAATTGTGTTGGCAATCATGGCTTTTCTGTTATTCCAAATAAAACTGAATATTGTCCTTTCAAGGTCTGTAAAAAATTGTATTGGGATTTTGATGGGCAGTGCATTGAATCTGTAGATTGCTTTTGGGAGAATTGCTGTTTTTTACTATGTTGATCCTACCTATCCAGGAACATAGCAATCTTTCCATTTTCTGATATCCACTTCAATTTCTTTCTTCAGTGATTTAAAATTTTTGTCAATTAGATCTGTTACTTCTTTGGTTATAGTTACTGCAAAGTATTTAATGCTATTTTCCACTATTATAAAGGGTGATGGTTCCCTTATTTCTTTTTCAGCTCTTTTATCTTTAGTGTATAGAAGGGCTACTGATTGCTTTGAGTTAATCTTGTATACTACAACATTGCTGAAGGTGTTCATCAGCTATAGAAGTTTCCTGGTAGAATTTTGTGGATCAGTTATGTATACAATTATATCATCTGCAAATAGTTTCACTTCTACTTTTCCAATATGTGTCCCCTTAATCTCCTTTCATTCTCTTATTGCTTTAGCTAAAACTTTGAGAACTATAGTGAATAGATAAGGGGAGAGAGGATAGCCTTATCTAGTTCTTGATTCTAGTGGGATTGCTTTGAGTGTTTCTCTGTTATGTTTGATGTTGGCTGTTGGCTTCTTGTAAATTGCCTTTATTATATTTAGGTATAATCTCTCCAGGAATTTTAACATGAAGGAATGTTGGATATTGTCAAAGGCTTTTTCAGCGTGTAAGGATATTATCATGTGTTTTTTTTTCCTTCAGTTGGTTTATATGATTGATGACATTTACAGTTTTTCGTATGTTGAACCATCTCTGCATTATTGGAATGAAGCCTACTTGATCTTGGTGGATGATTTTTTTAATATGTTGTTGTATACTTTTTGCCAGTATGTTGTTGAGAATTTTTACATCAATATTCATGAGTGAAATTCATATGCAATTCTCTTTCTTTGTTGCGTCTTTGAGTGGCTTGGGTATTAGGATAATTGTGGTCTCATGAAAAAAAGTTTGGCAATATTCCTTCAGTTTCTACTGTGTGAAACGGTTTGAGAAGTATTGGTGGTACTTATTCTTTGAAAGTCCAGTAGAGTTCTGCACTGAACACATCTGGTCTTTGGATGTTTTTTCTTGGGAGGCTTTTAATGACAACTTAAATTTGATTTGATTTTGGTAAATGGTACCTGTCCAAAAAGCTATCCATCTTGTCTATGTTATCCATTTTTGTAGGTTATAAATTTTCATACTATGACCTGATAATTTTTTGGATTTCATGGGTTCTGTTGTTATGTCCTCTTTTTTGTTTCTGATTTTGTTGATTTGGATACTCTCTGCTTTTTGGTTAGTTTGGATAAGGGAATATACATCTTGTTGACTTTCTCAAAGAACCAACTTTTTGATGCATTGATTCTTTGTGTTGTTCTTTTTGTTTCAATTATATTGATTTCAGCTCCATATTTGATTATTTCTTGCCGTCTTCTCCTTCTAGGTGAGTTTGCTTCTAATTGTTCTAAGGTTTTCAGCTGTGCTGTTAGTTCTCTAGTGTGGGATTTCTCTAGGCTTTTCATATAGGCATCTAGTGCTATAAATTTTCCTCTTCAGACTGCTTTCATTATGTTCCATAAGTCTGGGTATATTATGGATTCATTTTCGATAAATTATAGGAAGACTTTGATTTCTTTCTTAATTTCTTCCTTGACCCAGATGTGGTTCAGTTGAGTGATGTTTATTTTGCATGAGTTGGTAGCCTTGCTATGATTTTTAGGTTCTAGTGGTCTGATATGATACAAGGGAATATTTTCATTTTTGTATATATTGATATTTGCTTTATGAGTAATTACATGGTCAATTTTAGAGAAAGTTCCTTGTAGTGCTGAGAAATATATATATATTTCTTTTAGTGTGTGTGGAACTTCTGTTAACATCAATTAAATCCATTTGTATCATAACCTCTGTTGGACTCCTTATTTCTCTGTTGAGTCTCTGACTGGTTGACCTATCCAAGGGTGAAAGTGGAGTACTGAAGTCTCTCATTATTAGAGTGTGAGAACTGATGTAGGATTTGAGCTTTAGTAGTGTTTCTTTTACATAGATAGGTGCCCTTATATTAGGGGCATAAATATTCAGGATTGAAATCTCATCTTGATCAACTTTTCCTGAGATGAAAAAGTAGTGTCCATCCTGGTCTCTTTTAATTGATTTTAGTTTGAAGTCTATTTAGTTAGATACTAGGATGGCAACACCAGCTTGTTTCTTAGGGCCATTTGATTAGAAAAATCTTTCCCCAAACCTTTACTTTGAGCCTGTATCTGTCTTTGTGGTTGAGATGTGTTTCTTGTATGCAGCAGAAGGATGGTTTTTTTTTTCTTTGTATTCATCGTGTTAGTGTGTATCTTTTTAAAAGTGAATTGAGACCAGTGATATTAAGGGATATTACTGATGACTGCTTGATATTTTCTATTATTTTTGGTGGTAGCTTGTATGTACTTCCTTTCTTTGGGCTATTCTTCTGTGGGATTATTGATTGTTTGTTGTTTCATGGATGTATCTGAGATTCTTAGGTTAGCATTTTCCCTCTAATGCTTTCTGATGGGCAGAATTTATAGATAGAAATTATTTAAATCTGACTTTGTCAGGTAATATCATGTTTATTCACTCTATGGTGATCAACAATTTTGCTGGGTATAGTATTCTAGGTTGGTAGTCATGCTGTTTTACTGTCTGGATAACTTCTTACCTGGACCTTCTTGCTTTCATTGTTTGCATTGAATAGTGGAATGTTTTTCTAATGGGTCTGCCTTTATAGGTTAGTTGACAATTTTCTTTGGAAGCTCTTAAAATTTTTTCTTGGTTCTGTATGTTTTGTGGATTCATTATTATGTGGTGAGCAGATTTTTGGGGGGATCAAATCTAGTTGGTGTACTATAAGCTTTTTATATCTTTTTAGGCATTTACTTCTTTAGGTTTGGAAAGTTTTTATCTATGATTTTATTGAATACATTATCTGTGCCTTTGAGCTGATGGGTATTCTTCTTCTTCTATTTCTATTATTCTCAGGTTAGGTCTATTCATGGTGTCCCAAACTTCCTGAACATTTTGTGTTATGACTTTTTTGGTTTTAGTGTTTTCTTTGACTGATGTGTCTATTTCTGTTATTGAGTCTTCCACTCCAGAGATTCTATCTTCCATGTCTTGGATTCTGTTGATTATCCTTGTATCTATAGTTCCAGCTCTTTCCTTCAGATTTTTTGTTTCCACCTTTGCCTCATTTTGTGCCTATTTATTGCTTCCATTTCAATTTTTAGTTTCTGGAAAGTTTCTTTTATTTTTGGTTTACTTTTTCTTTGTTTTCTTTCAAGGATTTGTTCATCTCTTCCAATTTTTTGTTTGTATTTTCTTCTATTTCTTTAAGTGAATTTTTTATTTCCTCTTTTAAGGCTTCTATAATCTTTATAAAGGTGTTTTGCTGCTGTTTTCTTCAGTTTCTTCTTCATTGCTCTGTTCAGGTCTTGGTGTTATAGAACCACCAGTTTCTTCTTATGTTTTATTGTTGTTCTTTACATTGTTATATGTATTCTTGCACTGGCTTCTGCCCATGGCTTCAGTTGTTCACATTTTGTCAGCTCCTAGTCAATTATGGCTAGAGAGCTTGTGTGTCTCCTGTCTGCTCTGAGCAAGGATTCTGCAGCATCTCTGACTCTGCTCTGGACATGGGTCTGAGTTTCAAAGGCATCAGTCTGTCTCTGATGATGCAATTCACCCTGGTGGAGGGGCAAGACCGTGGGAGGTCCCTTCTTATAGTGGTTGCTGATGGAATCCCCTTACAACTAAAGCCTAGGAACTACCTGCTAGCAATAGTCTGAGATCAGACCTTTGGGTTTGACCCTGTTCCCATAGAGGGATTCTCCCTATGGGCAGCTCAGGTACTGAAATCTGCTCACCTCTGATTCCACTCTGGACATGGGTCTGAGTTTCAAAGACATTAGTCTGTCTCTGATGATGCAGTTTGTCCTTTAGTTGGGGCTCAGCTATGGGAGATCTCTTCTTTTAGGGGTCACTGGAGGAGGCTCCTCCCAGCTAAAACCTAGGGTGTGCTTGCTAGCAAGAGTTTGAGATCAAGGCTTTGATTGTGATCCCAGCCCTAGATAGGGATTCTCTGGATGGGCAGCCCAGGAACTTCAATCTTCTCACCTCATACTTATATATTTGAATGTTTTAGTATTCTCTTTTATATATGCACACAATATGTTTTGATCAAAATTATGGATCAGTTCCTTTGCTCCAATTCCTTCTTTATCTACTCCAACTCGTTCATTCCAAACTGCAAGTCCATGTTTTAAAATATAATGACACCATGTACTGCTGTTTGTATGGGTGTAGGTGTAGGACAATCTTTTAGTACATGGGTATTCTACTGGAGCCACAGTGTTGAGGAAACTGACATTCCTCCAGTAACTACCAATTGCCAGCATTATCTCATCTGGGGGTGTGAGTTTATAAGCCCTCCCTCTTTATGATTAGATTTTTGTTATATTGATTTTGTGTAGGTCTTATGTATTCACTCAGAGCATCTGTGCATTTATGAGTGCTACTAGTTAGTCATGATTGGAAAATACTGTTTGGCTATGGTTGTCCATAAATTCTGGCTCATGTAGTCTTACTATGCTTTCTACTGTTATAATTCATGAGCCTTCAGTGGAGGAGATGAGAGATAGTCATGTCATTTTGAAATGAACACTCCATAGTATCTTATTTTCTATACATTGTCCAGTTCTGATTTCTGCATTAATAACTATGTATTGTAAAGCAGAGCCTATCTTATGAGGGTTAAGGGACTATTTATTACTATGTCCATTTAGTAGAGTAGTAGCACTAGGTCCTCCTCCTAGGGCCTGTGACGTAGCCAGTGATGGGTACTGATTTCAGGTAATATTACCATTTTTGAATTCTGTCTTTTAGAGTATGTTTTAAATCTCATCACAAAGTTCTCAAAAAATTTAAGCCCTGTTGCATTAGTAACTATTTTTCCAGACCAGTTGCTATTGTGATTCACAGGGTTCACGGATTAATGAGACTGATAGTTACTTTTCTACCTTGGTGGTATGACTAGCACCTTCCATTACTCTTACAGCTAGTAGTAAAAAGCTTCTAGATTGGTTCCAGCTTGATTACACAAATGTTTTATGATTCAAGCATGTAGTAACTTCAGCAATATTGTTTTACTATTACACTCTAGAGGGTAACCAAAATCAATGGCAATAATTTACAGTGTGTGGGTGGGGGGTTGACACCACACTGACATATATCTTAAAATGAAGTGACCTACACTTAGCACCTGAACTTTTATCTGATAACTCAGGTTGTCTGGAAGAGACATTGTCCCACATTGTATGGAATATCCCTTTAAATTTTGTCTGGAAGAAAAAATTTTGTCTATATGTGTATATGAGTACATTTTGGGGAGCATCTACAGTATTGTCCATTTTTATACTCCCTCTGATACCTTGACTTCCTTCCTCTTTCCCACTGAGTTAACATGTTTTATTCTATTATGCTCTTTCCTACTTCTTACAACATATGTTCTCACCTCTTCCCTCAAAATCTACCCCAATAGTCCCATATTAGTGTTATGACTTGAGGTCTCCACATTGCTTTTATTTCAATCTGAAAGCGTTGTAATATAAAGTTTCTGGCTTGGCAGAATCCCTTAATCCAGACCTGCCTGCTAATGATTAGCCCTCCAAAAATGACTCAGACACTTGTATTAATTTCATGCTGCTTGGCCTATAGCTCAGGCATATTGCTAGCTAGCTCTTGCATCTTAACTCAGCCCTTTTCTATTTTCATTAATCTGTCTTGCCATGTGGCCTGTGGCTTACCTATTTCTTTACACCTTGCTTCTTGGGTAGCTGGATGGCATATCTCATGACTCCATCCTGCTTCCTCTTTATCTATGCTCAGGTTTCTCACCTCCTTTTATGTGCTCTGCAATGGGCCAAAATAGTCCCTTTATTAATGAATAACATGCACAGCATACAGAAAGACATTGTACATCAAAGCTTGCAAGGAAATTTCTGATTTTTATACAAATTTGTATATATATATAATATATATATTCTCTGAAACTACCAGAATATTATGTGCCTTCTATAAGATTAAATTTTATTTTGAAATTAAGATAAGAATTTATAGATACCACTTAGTAGGATAATAAGGCAAGACTTTTATTTATTTATTTATTTTGAGACACACCATGTGCATATAATCTAATTCATAGTAATGTTTCCCAGTTGACTTATAATCAGTGTATTTACAACTGCAAAGAAAATATATCTAACATGTATGTAGACCTAGATGGTATGTGGGAATGGAGAACCTTAATGAAAATATATCTGGCATGTGTGTAGACCTAAAGGGTGTATGAGAACAGAGAACTTTAACTAAATTTACATGAGCTAAATAATCTACATGAATGTATGTGGAGATAAAAGTTTCTAAATGTGGCAGATAACATAATAGTAAATAAATACATATTTATTTATAAATAACTATAAAGAAATTAGAGTTAGACACTGGAGAAAACTCCAACTATTTCTAACCAACTCCAAACAGTTCCTGAAAGTCATAAAAGCAGAAACATAAATAGTAGGTCTCTGGACATCACCCATATTCATAAAGAGGCCATTTTACTACCTACAATTGTATACAAAATAGAAGACATTGGACTTTCATCTGTAGGTAAAAATTAAAGCTTAAAGTAAATGCCTTCTTATTTTATAGGATCAATAGAAAGGATTGAATTTACAGAAGTAGCAGATAAAGGTACAAATTGAAATTACTTGTAATAAATCAATCCTGGATACTTGGGTTACTGCAGTTAGTACTGCTGATAAGAACAGGATTTATAGCTAAGATACTCCACAAGAGAAAGTCAATTTCATATATTTGTCTTGGAGCCTATAATGGAAATAAAGCAAAAGTTCAAAATAAAACCTTGCAGCTGTCTTCACTTTCACTCATCTTGTGATTTTTCACATAATTCATAAACTATAGACTGAGAACCATGAATTTTCATTTGTAATTGTGCTAAATTAGTATCAGTCATTTTATCACCTTTTGTGCGTTTTGCACACATGTATGTATATGCTTATATGAGGAACACATGTATGTGCAAGTGGGTTCAAATAATGACCTTGGCCATCATTTCTCATGTTTTATCTACCTTTTCTCATGGTATGGGGTCTCTTGATGATATGTTGATCATCCATGAGAGAAGGCTGGGTGGTCAGTGATCCCTATAAATCTTACTATTCCTGTCTCCTTGGTGCTGGAATTGCAAATGCACACTGTGATACTTGGCATCCCTTAAATCCTTATGCTAGCAAGACAAGTGTTTTATAGCAATCATCCTTATATTAACCATTAAAATATTACATTATTTTTATTTCTTGAAATTATAGTTTTCCTCAATGCCCCTGAAGAAGCCCATCAAAAGTCATCTCTTTCTTGGGGATGCTCAGGACTACACCTATAGTTTACTTAGGTCCAGGTAGCCATATCTGCCATGCGACTCCCCTCACCTGCCATCTTTTCAAAGATCACTCAGAATTGCTTTGCTATGTAATCCTGTGATCTTTCTAAAATGTAGTAAACATAGTTTTCCTACAAAAATAAATTAATATTTAATGATATATAAAAATGTAGGAGGTGTGCATCAGTATAAACTTTGCTATCCAGTTGTAGATTTAACTCTTATTACATATGTACAGCTTGGTACAAAAATTGGAGTGAAGCTGACTTGTGTTAGAGAAGAAAGTGTCATCTTCTCAAAAGGATAAAGTTTTGCACATAACTTTTTTCAAATTTCTAAACCTATTCTTGGACTAAAACTTCCAATATTGGGATCATCTTCTAGCGTATCCTCTCCTGTCTATATGAGTCACTTCCCTTATACCTTTTTCTGTCCTAAGCCCTTCTGCACTCATTCTCTTTGCCTCTGCTTAGAGTAAAGACATCTATATGGTTATCTGCTCTGTTCATGACTCTACTTTAATACTGATGCATTATAACTGTTAGTATTCCAAGAGTGGAAGAACTCACCAGCATGCTGCTAAAAGCCATATTCGGTATATTAAAGTGGGGGAGGGAAGAGAGAGAGGGAGGAGGGGAGTGAGGGAGAGGGTAGGGGGATATAGAGGAAGAGAAAAAGAGGGAGTCTCCCATGTGGTTGGGGCTTTTAAAGGCAGACACACCTTAGAAATAAATGTCAAAGGCTCTTCAGAGCCCCTGCAGGTGGGGGTGTGGTTGCAACAACCTAACAATAACAATACTTAGCATAAATTGCCCTATTGTTGCTTTCTGTCAGATGAACCCTTCAATGAAATCTCTTGAATTTAAATGTTTATTTCACTATTGTAGCCAACATTATTGAACAGTTATCATCTCAAGTTTTTATTCAAAGCAGTAAATATCTTGTTGGTTTCCATAGAGACCTCCAGTAAATAAAGATATAATCATTCCTCATTTTTACAAGGCATCATAGAGCAGTGGGGACAGTCATCTGAAGCAAGGCAGCCCAACTCCAGAGTCATTAATCACGACACATGGGCTCTGCTACATTCAGACTTGGCCTGAATTGGAAAGACAGATGCTTGGTTACAGCAAAGGGCATTTTGTTCTAGATAATGAGTTCTTCATACTAAAACAAGAAAAGGAACATTTTTTAAATTAACTCACAGATATTATTAATTTCAGTGAAAAATATCAGCCTAACCAATAGTTCAATAGCTCCCATCAAGTAGTACATTGTCTTGTCACTGTGACAAAGAATCTATCAAAGCAGCACAAGTTAAGAAAGAAATCGTTTGTTGAGGCTTCTAGTGCTAAAGGACAGTGTTCATCATGGTTGGGAATGTATGCAGGTACTGACAACAGGTGACTCTTCTCATTTCAGCCACAGTCAAAATGAAAGCTCTAGATTTCTTTCACATAAAAGAGGACTCTATGTATGGATCAGCAGAAGCCTGATTCCTTCCACAGGAAAGAGACAGTCCCCTTACACTACAAATCCCAGAAAATAAGTAAATTATAGAAAATCATTCACCTGTGAGTAACTGTGGGTGAATAGAGTAAGATTTTATGTTGAACTTATGATAGAAAGTTATCTATGATATTGATTAAAATGTAATAAAATTATCTGTGAATTTAGAAAATTATTTTTTATAGGAGTAGAAAAGGTGAATGACATATTTATCATTAAGCCTATATGTGAAGTTAAGTCTATGAAGTCATGGGAATCTTGTCTTTCTAAGGTGTTTTTTGCAGAGGGGAATAAAAGAAATACTTAACAAAGTAAAATACAAAATTAGTTCAATTCCCATGGAAGAATTAATGACTTTTCACTAAAATAACAAATTCTACGACTTATCCAAGTGATCATGGAAGAAAAATCCTCTAGACAATCAAATAAACAAATAAAATTTTAATAATAAATATTCAGAAGCATCACATTACCTGAATTTAAATTATAGTGAAGTGAAAGCCACCAGATGTGGTAACACATGCCTTTAATTCTTTAATTCCTGCACTTAGGAGGCAAATACAAGCAGAGCTCTGTGAATTTGAAACAAGTCTGAACTACAAAGTGAGTTCCAGGACAGCAAGTGCATGAGTGTGTGTGTGTGTTTGTGTGTCGAAAGCTAAAGTAACAAAGCAACACAGCATTTCCATAGAAATAGATACATTGTAACAGAGTACAGAACTAGAAATTAATTTACACGGTATGAACAACTGATATTTAAAAATGGCACCAAGAAGATACATAGGACAGATAGACTCTGCAACACACAATTGTGAAAAAATTGGATACAAATTACCAGGATAATGAAGTATTATCCTTCCCTCAGTAAATAAAAATTCAATAAAAAATGTATTAAAACTCCACATGTAAAGTCTGAAAATGTGAGAGTACTATAACAATGATACATGAGAGACACTATAAAATTTTGACATAGGAAGTGATGCTTGGGTAGGTTTTCCAAAGCAGAAAGACCAAAGGTTTAAAAGAAGAAATGTAATTCTATCTCAAGCTGAGAGCATCTGCTCTGCAAATAAAATAATTTTAAAAGTTTCAAATCTCCTCTCGTCATGCATGCTTTTTATCCAGAAAGAATACACAAGGACCAAAAGTACACAGTTAAAAATAGCCGGAGATCTGAACAAGCCTCTCAAAAGATGATATGCCAATCAATAATCCAGACAATGATTGTTAACTCTAATCATCATAGAAACAAACTCAAATCAAATAAGATAACATCTCACCCAGGTCAGATCACTCTCATCTCAATTACAAAAATAGAAAATCTAAAAAAGAAGCAGAAAGGATAAACAATTCCATGTTGTTGAAAGAAATATAAACAAATGAAGCTATTATGGAAATCATTATGGACATTTCTGAAACATTAAAATTAGAACAAACATATTGTTTATTACCCTCAAAACATAGACACGTAAAACAGGAAAAGGGTATTATTCCAAATAGGTACTGTAGCCAGAGATTGTTTCTCCATTGACCACAATAGCTAACATGGGAAATTAATCTAGAATATCGTCAATGAGTAAATGACTTGAGTCATGTACAGACCAGAATACTATTCAGCTATATGAAGTATATATCATGTTACTTGCAAAAGCAAAGATGGGACTGTAGGTCATTATATAAAGTGACCACAAGAGGCAGATAAAGATGTAAACATGAATGTCATAGAAGAATTGAATTGATCTACAGTCATCAGAGAAAGGGAAGGATGGATCCTGAATGAGAAGTCTGGGGGTGGGGCTAGATGAGAAACATGACAAAAATGAGGAGAGTGATTTCCAGTTTCCTAGTGCACGGTATGACAACAACTGTTTCAAACTGCCTGAAATTCCTTTTTAATGATTAGAAGCATCAAGTATTTTCAGCACATAAAATGGGGAAAACCTGAAGATATAAGAGGCATTTTTACTCTGTGTTCCCTTACTTACCATAGCTATGTTTTGTGCTGCAGGCATATATTCAATAAATACTTGTGCTACAGAGTAATTTAGAAAGTTTCTATTCATGAAAGAAGGCCCAATAGGTTGACTTACCATATACTGTTTCACAATATTCCCCTATTCTGGTAAGAATGAAAAGCCACCTGCACTGGTTAATTGCTTTTACTAGATGACATGGTAAAACCGCTGCATCTTCCTGGCAAGCAAATGGATACAGATCTGAGCAAGTCTGTTATGCCTAAACTTTGAGGACAAGGAGGCAGGCATTATTTTTTCTCTGGTGTTTGTTTTTCAGAGTGTTGAGACTAATTTCTTAAAGAAATGTTTCTGGCTTGTTCCAGGGATTTGCTTAGGCTTCATAACTATGACATAGGTAATAGAGAATGAAGAACATTTAAGTCATAACAATGACATAGGTAATAGAGAATGAAGAAAATTTAAGATGTCTAAGAAAGAATTAGTGAAAGATCTTTTTAGACTTGGAATCAGAACATCTCAAAATAATTACCTACAAAACTATCACATTAGGAATCAGATAAAGACTGGTTTCACATGTGCTCTTTAAAGTTGGATCTAAGCCCTTGTTTCTTGTAATAACATTTTTATAGGATAGTTAGCTGACTGTATTTTTCTGACCTTTTTCTCTGGAAGCAGATTCTAAGACAACAGCTGTATGCATAGAGTTTTCATAAGAGTCTGAAAAACCAACCCATCAGTGTGAAAAGATTGAAAGCAGAATTGAGCAAAGGGAGCAATGGACAATGAAGTGGTGATTTTGATGAAATGAATGTTTTCTATATATTGAGACAACCATAACCAACATTAATAAAGGGCTTAGTTTTTTCTGGGAAGGTCACAGGACACTGTTAGACTAATAATTCTTGAAGGCAAACTTCCTAATAAAGATGCTGCTCCTTCACTAGGGTCTTAGGAAAGAGCTTTTCGGTTTCAAAAAGAATGGGGCAGTACCCCTGATCTACCTCAGTGTACTGTGCTCATTCTTTACTTTGTATTCCAGCAACATTCTTCTACATTTTATAATCTTGAACCAAAGAATTACAAGAGGGTCTATGAATAAGACCTTATAAGAAATAAAAGAGCAGTTATCTTCAGATATTTGATAAGAAGGCTGCTGGACTCAGTTCCAATGTCTGCATTTTTTTGTATTGATCTTATCCTGTCCTGACTCTGGGACTCTTGGGGACACAGTCTTGCCAGGTACATATCTTCCCTGAGGGAAGTCTCTAACTCCCAGAACTTCCTATATGTTCCTCCCACTAATTTTCAGTTGTGATAACCAGAATAGGGTTATATCTACACTTAATACTCTAAAAACTTCAGTTATTCTCAAGACACAAAATTTGTGTAAAATCATAGACAAGTAATAGAAATTGTCTAGCATACCTATCTGAGGTAGTTCATATCTGTAATCTCTGCACTCTGATACTGAGAAAGAAGGATTAATATATGTTTGAGTTTGGGATACACTATGAGTAACAGTTAAACTTTGGTTATATAAACAGATTGTTGAAAATAATCTATCATTTCTTTCATCTCTCATCTATCTATTGATTTATCTATCTGTCATCTATCCATCTATCTTTTAGCCTGCCCTGTTGTCTACCTGTCCACATACTCATCTATCTATCTACATATCTGTGTGTATTTATCATAAACTTTGTGTCATCTACCTTATTATTATTTATTTATTTATAATTTTTTTAGAATAAACTCTCAAGTTTTAGCTATATATCCTCTTATTTAAACTCCCTTCCTGCTCTTGACCCCTCCCAGTCAGTCTCTCTTCTCCCCACTCCCCTATCCTCTTCCCAGAAAGGGCAAGAAGTCTCCAGGTTAATTAGTTCAACATCCACTCCAGACAAGTCCAATTTCCTCATCCTAATATCAAGACTGAGTTAGGTGTTCCTATGGAGGGAATGGGCTCCAAGGTGCCAGTTCAAGGTGCTTCTGATCCCAGGCTGTTCAGTGGTTGTGGTTTGCAGCTTGGGAGGTTTTTTTTACTTTTGTTTGAACTCCACTAATGAGGGAGTACATTCCCTGTTTCTGTTTCTGGATTTGTGATAACTTGCTCAGGAGGATATGCTCCAAATTCATCCATTTGCCTTTGAATTTTAGGATATCATTTTTTCTTACTGCTGAATAGTACTCCATTGTGTAGATGTACCACGGTTTGTTAATACATTCTTCAGTTGAGGGGCATACAGGTTGTTTACAAGTTCTTGCTATTAAGAATAATGCTGCTATGAACATAGTTGAGCTAATGATTTTGGCAGGTGAATGCACATCTTTATGGTATATGCCCAATCGTGGTATTGCTAGATCCTTGGGGAGATTGATTCCCAGTTTTCTGAAAAACAGCCATACTGCATTCCAGAGTGGCTGAACAAGATTACACTCCCATCAACAATGGAGGACTGTTCCACTTGCTCTGCATTCTTTCCTGCATAGGCTGTCATCTGTGGTTTTAATCTTAGCCTTCTGACAGGTATAAGGTGGCATCACAAAGTTGTTTTGATTTGCATTTCTCTGATGGCTAAAGATGTTGAACATTTTTTGAAGTGCCTTTCAGCCATTTGTAATTCTTCTGCTAAGAATTCACTTTGTAGTTCTGAACTCCAATTTTTAAAAGTGACAGAGGACTGATCTCTAAAATATATAGAGAACACAAGAAACTAGAGCCCAAAGCCCTACATTATAATTATTATCTGTAATATTTCTGTCATTTTTCTCTACCATATGTCTTTATGTTCATTATTTGTACATTTCTGTAATCTCTTACCTATCCTCTGTTTCCATCTATTATCTTTGTGTCTGTCTGCCGGTTTTAGAATCAGAGAAGGTCTAGCTTTACCAGATCACTATTTTAGAAAGTTATTTTAGAAAGTGCCTTGTCTCTTTTGGTTCTGTTTGCTTTCAACCCAATGGAAAGCAATCTTTTGGTGAAGTCTCATGACTGTATGTTGTCTATGTATTTGGACCTTTTAGCTTTCATCCTTTTCCCTAGAAATTACAGTCCAGTTATAGACTGATGTCAGGAACTGAACTATTTATGGCTCAGTCTTGGTCATAGACAAAAACCACAGACAGCACTAAGGGACCTAAGTGGGTTATAAACTTTCAAAATGACAGAAAATAAATGAAGCTGAATATAAAAGGTGATGAAAACAGTGAAGGAATTGGAAGGATGTGCTAAAAAGACATAGTACACATGTGAATATTAAATAAAATATTGAAAAATAAATCTTAAAATATATTTTATTAAACATCAAACATTCTATCATTGAAACAGTATAAACAATATAAAATTACTGTTTATTTTCCCATTTATCATGTACTCAAAATCTCATAGCAATTTTACAATGTGAATGCATGTCAGCTTTATAGATAGAAGACATGTCCAGGTGAAATCTGATAGCTTTGGGAATCACAAACTGACTCATGTACAACCTTGTACAAGAAAAATTAAAATTATAAACATTTACCAAAAGTTCTTCTGAGGTAGAATAACGATTCACTGTAGAAACATCAAACAGATGACCAAAAACAGAGACAATTCTTTAAGTGTCACCATTATTTCTTGCCCTTTAGGCTCAGAGCATATTTTGCATATTACCTCATGCTAGTGATGTTTCTTTCACCATGAAATTAAATTTTATGATGATTTTGCATTTAGTGAAAAGTTACACTTGTGTCCTTACTCCCATGTATTTTGTGTTGTGCCTTCAACTCAATTTTACTAAAACACCTTGTAGAAACTCTAGATTTTCTTATTATAAGGTATTTAGTTCTCTGAAGGTCTACACAAACAGAATGTACTACATTTGTGCTTGCTAGAATTGCATCCATTGAATTATATTCTCACACAAAACAATTCCGGGCATGTCATTGATATTCTCATTCTAGACTGCATTCCTTCACAAAACATAATACCTCTTCTCTAAAAGTCTAAGAGAGAGCTGCCTTATGCCTTATCAGGAAAACTTTTATCACTCTATCCTGATAGTCTGTGTAATCTAGATGAAGACTTCTTAGTGCATGTCTCAGATCCCCAAGTTTGTCTCATTCTACCATTCTAGAAGCTGTGTAAAACCTTATGGTATCAGTGGAGAAAATTACATGCTTTTTCAATTTCCTTTCATTTTACAAGTACTTTGTATCTTACAGTAAGCTTAAATTCAAAGCAAAACTCAATGTCTTTTTAAAATTAGATTTATTTATTTTACATCTCAACCAGTTCCCCCCTCCACCTCAGCTCTTCTCATTGCCTCTGAAAGCCTGACTTTTCTTGCAAACCTCTTCTCAATATAATCTTCCTGTTTCTGTTTAGAAAGGGGCATGCCTCCCATGGGTTTCAACAAAGCATGGTCCCCTTGTATTTAGGTTAATCAAGGCAATCCAGTATGAGTAATGGGTTCATAAGAGCCAGCCAATGCATTAGGGAAATACCCTGCTTCCATTATTAGGAGTTCTAACAAATAAACCAAGCTACAGAACTGTCACATATACATTTGAGCTTTAGGTTGATCCCATGCAGTCTTTCCAGTTGTTGGTTCACAAACTGTGAGTTTCTGAGTCCAGCTTATTGTTTCTGTGTTCTCTAATGATGTCCTTGTTTTCTCTGTCCCCCCAAATTCTTTCTTTCTCTTTTCAGCAGGATTCCCTAAGCTTGTCCTGATGTTTAGCTGTAGGCCTCTCTATATCTATTTCTATCAGTTACCAGATGAAGGTTCTCTAATGACAATTGGGGTAGTCACCAACCTGATCACAAGAGACAGGAGACATATATCACTCCTAACTCATGTGTCTTCATCTGTAACTACCATCAGATTTATTCCTAAGAATGGACTACTTGTTGTAATAAGTGAACCTTCATGAATGACTTATGCTTCACATTCTATAAAACAACATCTCTCTCTCTCTCTCTCTCTCTCTCTCTCTCTCTCTCTCTCTCTCTCTCTGTGTGTGTGTGTGTGTGTGTGTGTGTGTGTGTGTGCATGGTGTATCACATATCATACCTTAATTTTTATTTAAAAGAATCAATGCCAAAACAATAAAACAATTTTTTAAATGGTTTAAAAATATTTTTATATAATGCTAACATATTAACTGTCTCAATTTGAGCCCTCCATGTCATCTCACTAGATAGTCATAGTGTGCCTTTCATAGACTAAAGCTGGCCTGGCTGCTCTATAGATTTTTCCACAATGGCTATAATTTTTCACTGACCACAGGACCAGGAACAGCACAATTTTGTACTTTGTGATCTTCTTAATAGATACATTGTGAAGAGTTCAGGGGCCCCTACACATACTTTATTCTGAAAACATAATCATACATATATTAGCTTAATTGCATATTATTTTTCCCATCAGTCAACATACTTAATACAGTAGAGTCAATGTAACTATAGTAGCTATGAAGCTAAGCCGAAAATAAATGTGAACTTACTCCTTATAAGAGAGGGGGGGAAATTATCCAGTTATTACAGATCAAAAACAAAAGGTAAAATGTCAAAAATACATCTATCTAAAAATTTTAATCAATTCATGCAACTACTGTTAAGTGAAAGGCCACCATGAATTTAGAATGGCTCTTGAGCAGTTTAGAGTCGGGTGGCTCTGATGCTGTTTGACTGGTAGACATTTTTCCTATAAGCAAAGAAAGTTATTAACTTCTGGTTTAGGTTCCATTCTGGTTTTTAAAGATACAGACAGTATAGATGAACAAAATAATTGTCAGCTCCCTAATAAATTATCATCCTCTTTACAACATCTGAAATCTTATTATTTAATATCTGATGGTAAACCAGAAACAAATTTGTATAGAAAATATCAGAAATCAATAATGATATCTGAAGTAAATAATAATTCATGTTATTTAAAATCTCTGATTTCTACACTACTTGGAGAATAAATAATAAAACTCATTAGTCAAAAATGTTTTGATGATTTTTCAAAAACACAAGCAAAACCATTCAAGCTCTAGGCATCCCCAAGTTCATTCTAAAATGGATTCCAATAGTAAATATACATAATATCAGCAAGAAACAACAAATAACATGAGCAGACTTACAATATGCTATAGAGCTTAAAGCCTAAGAAGATCTCTGTACTTGTTTTACCATTTGTTTTTTGCACATTTACTACTGTAGTGTGATGAAAACCAGTTTTGTGTGAGTCATGAGCATTCTTTGGCTTCAAAAAATAATGTCTGTGACAACATCTTTACTTACTTTATTGCTTGGTACAGGTTTATGTGCATACAATAAGAGTTATGTCTCTAGCCTTCCTGCAATATAGAAAAAATACATAAGAGAAATAAATTAGATACAAAGACTTTGAAGAACTTAATGGGAAGCTCTCTTAAAAAATGAGAATGTGAGACCTGTTTCTATTGATAAGCTTTGAAATTGTTCACTAAGAAAATGTCCACAATAGACATTAGACAGGTGGTTTAATGTTACAAGTCTTTGAATTTGGGAGAAGATTATGCTATTGGTAGAGTTATAGGTGTTAGTTTTTTGCACATGGCGTGTGAATGTGAAAGACCCTCAAATGAGGACCTTTCCTCAGAAGGAGACCCCGAGTCCCAGAGACCAAGCTGAGCCACAAGTATCAGATGCAAATTGCATGAGGGTTTATTGGGGGGGCGAAGGTACCTCCGGGCGGCAGCAACTCGGGGAGCTAACTGGCGCCCTGAGGCTTTGTTCAGGGACTTTTTATAGCATAGGGGAGAGCGGGAGGCAGACTTACAGAAGCAAAAGGCGTGGTTATAGGGAAAACAAGGAAATCATTTGCTCATTTAAACAACAACTTTTACTTATTGGATGAAGGCCTAGTGGCGGGAAGAAATGGCGGGAGGAAACGGCCGCTTGCTGGGAGGGGCGCTTCCTGAGCATTGGCCCTCATTACAGACTTCTTGTGGTATGCGGTCCCGGTCACGTGCCTCTGGTTATCTGATGGTTCCTTAGCAACCCTTTTACTATCTGCTCGCAGGCTTGTGTTTGTGTGAGGTGGGGACCCTGGGCATGTCCAGGCAAACCTGGACAAGTCACCTAAACTGAATGCCTGGGTCAAACCCTGGAACCCAGAGTCTTTCATATGGAATCTCAACACCTGGAGTACCACAGGACAGTATATTAAAGCAGCAGGCAGAGGTAGGTTAGAAGGGAGCAGAGAGAGAAGAAGAGAGAGGGGACTTGTGTAAGCACTTTCTTTAAGAGAGTGGATGGGCCCATGTTTGCATCACCACACCCAGGGGCATGGCTGACTCTGTTACATGCCAGGTGAATGCAAGCTTTGGAAATCCTTACATTTAGACTGGATGAAGTTGCTATCTCTAGCCCTGCTTAGACTTAGAGCAAGACTTAGAGTCTAGCCCTGCTTAGACTTTTTTCTCCCAAAAACACCTCTGAATATCTCACCCTTTGAACTTCTGTATGGAAGACCTGATTTACCACCTGGACTGTCTCGTAAAACCACATACCTTCCTGACAATCTGCTTCCTCCCCTCCTCCATCACCTTTGATTGCTTTTGTGGGATTTTGCAGACGACTCCCTCCCCAAACCATGCTCTGATTCATCCTGCCCACCTCAAGTTAACATTAGAGATCAAGTTTTACTTTCCTCTCCAAGTCACCAACCTTCTCCCCTCACTCCAAAGTGAACGGGACCATATAGAGTAATTCTGGCAACTCCTACAGCCTCTAAACTTGAAGGCTTCCCACATTGGATTCATTTGTCTAATCTTAAACTTTTTATTCCCCCTCCTCAAAATAGCCAGGCAAAAGACTCAAAATCTTAAAAACCAGCTCCAAGCTTCCTTTGCAGCTGGTCAGAGCAGGAGCCAAGATGGCAAACAAAGGGCCCCAGGCAGTCTGCTTGGAAACCCAGGTAAACAAAAGGTCTTTCAACTCTGCAGTTGAAGCAGCCACTCCCTGAGGATGCATTGCAGGTAAAACCAAGACCATTCCCCACCCCCCTGCAAGAGTCCAGGTAGACAAAATACAGGACACTTTAATCCTTTCCCTTTCCCAGACATAGCAAGGATCTGCAGACATTAACAGGCAGGCAGCAAACAATAGAATCCCTTAGCAGAAAAAAGGAACCATTCACAAGTTTTTTTCTCCCTCCTTTCCTCTTAGCCTGTCACTCCCAAAGCTCTATCACTGCAGATAATAGAATCCCTTTGCAAAAGAAAAAAACCATTCACACACCCAGCTAACTCAAGGTTTACTTCCAAACTCCTTTCCTCTTAAGTCTGTCACTACCAAAGCTCTATCATTAACCCATATATATTATTTTTTCTGAGTTCTAGGAAACAAAAATTCACAGCCCTGTGATCCAAATCCTTCAATTCTGGACCAATGGTAATGATCAAAACCTGAACCTGTTCCCAACTTCAGCCTTGGATCTTCCTCTATCTTGTTGATGCCTCCACCTGTTCTTCCCTCACTGAAATGTTTAACTTCAAAGATTTGCAACACTTTTTTGACATCCCAGGCTCTCCATCCTAGCCCAAGCTGTTTCTTCTACCTAGAATGTCATTGACCTACATGTCTACTAAAGCACTTTTTGATGTCTTCTCTATTCCACACATTCTCAGATACCTTCTGGAATATAGCTTGGATTTTTATTTCTATTCCTCTGTTCAGTGTGTTTGTTTACAAAATACCTTCCACCTACCCATTTGAACAAAAATTTCTTGGTTATTTCTTATTTAACTGTGAATATGCAGACTCAGTATACATTTGGTTATAGTGAACCACAAAGCCCTGGGAACGCATGGCTAGCATAAAGTTTTAATGTTTGTTTGCCAAGGTAATTTTTCTACATTGACCATGAATCTATCAACAATGACATGCTAATGCATTGTTTAGCCTCCATATCATGGAAAAATAGATCTTGAATGTTCTTTTCCTTAATATGTAAAATGAAAATAAGAGTTACTGCTACACTGGCCTGATTGTGCAATCAAATATAATTATACTGTAAGAGAAGTTTAAAATACATAAAGAAAATATGAGCACTGATAAAAAAATGGTTTCTGTTTAGATATGTCTTCTCTTTGTAAAATTAATAGCATATTCCATGGATATGCTTTTCCTTCAGTTTATGGCATTTACATTAACTTTTGTCTGAAATATTCCCTTATATTAAATGATGCCTTTGCAACTACTAAGATTCCATGTACCCTGAAGTCTTTTATCCAAGGAAGGGAATGGTGTGATGGTAATATTTCCGTCAGCAACTATGACAAGTACATGACTGCACAAAGAACAGCAGGTAGATGTTGATGAGGTTCTAGAATTATTTCAGTCTGTTATGAAGATATACACACTTATATACACAATCTAAATATTATGAGCTAATATTTTATAATGAAGAGATATTAAAATCAACTTACAGGTTCCACAACATAATAATAGAACGCTTTAGGATCTGATAATCTCATCTTGGGACACATATCCAGGGGAAACAATGAGGAGACACCAAAGAAGATGAATGGATTTATGTTTATGAAAAGGTCCATCTGATCCAACATATGAATCGCTATCTTCTTTCTCTCTGTCTCTGTCTCCATCTCTGTCTCTCTCTCAGAAAATGTTACATGATTACATTAATAAAGGGAGGGGAAGCAGGGCTTCCAGAAAAATTGTTTTATAAAATTCTTATGTCTTATGAGCTATTTGCACTGTGGTGTTCTCATTCTAAATTCATTTTTCATTTTGACAATGGAGCCATGATTATGATATCAGGGAATCTGTGAAGCCATGGCAGGATGCTGGGAATTATGACTATAATGATAAGAAAGATGTCAGTACTGAGAAAGATTGACAACAGCTACCTCTACTTAATGGTAGTATCATTGTATCAAAATAAAACAATACTGTGTGTGTGTGTTAGCAAATATTTAAGGTAATAAGAAAGAATTATCAAAAATTATAAAAGCTGAAAAATTATGTTATGTGGCATATATATGAAAGACCCTCAGATGAGGACCTTCCCTCAGGAGGAGACCCCGAGTCCCAAAGACCGAGCCAAGCCACAGTTCAGATGCAACAGCAAGAGGCTTTATTGGGGCGAAGGTACCTCTGGGTGGCAGCAACTCGGGGAGCTAACTGGCGTGCCGAGGCTTTGTTCAGGGGCTTTTTATTGCATAGGGGAGAGCGGGAGACCGGCTTACAGAAGCAAAGGCGTGGTTATAGGGAAAACAGGGGAATCATTGGCTCATTTAAACAACAGCTCTTACTTATTGGATGAGGGCCTAGTGGCGGGAAGGAACGGGAAGAAACAGTCACTTGCTGGGAGGGGGATCTCTGGAGCAGCTGGCTTTGATTACAGACTTCCTGTGGTATGTGGCCCTGGTCACGTGCTCCTGGTTATCTGATGGTTCCTTAGCAACCCTTCTTCTATCTGCCTACTTGCAGACTTGTGCTTGTGCCAGGGCAGGGGGCCTTGGGCATGTCTGGGCAAGCCTGGACAAGTCTCAGGCAAGTTTTCCAGACCTGCTCCCATAAGTGAAGAAAAAAAAAAAGGGGGAGGGTTAACACTTGGCCGGATACCTGAACTGAATGCCTGGGCCCAGCCCTAGAACTCAGAGTCTTTCAATAAATAATTAAGAAATATGTAGAAAAGTATGTAGAACACATCAGCAAATTGAGAGCATCAAAGCATTTGAATAAAATTGAAAAACAGAGCTTAGAGTAGATCAAAGCTAGTAGTATCAAAATGGTCTTGTATCTGCACCACAGCACACTGAATACATGCCTCATTTAAACACAATTGCATTGCATTTACTTTGTTGTCTCTGTAGTCAGCCAGGAACTTAATGTAGTGTCTTGTGAAGAAATGAAGAAAGATGGCTGTAAACAGTTTTTGAGAAATATTGTCACATTTTTGTACCATTAGTGAATTCGGTTTTAAGACTGTGCTATTATATCAGTATTTATTATTTTTTAGCTACAGGAAGAAGATAAAGGGAAATGCCACTACATTTTAAGATCATGAAGGGGACCTGTTTTCTGTGCAGGCTTTGTGTCTCACAGTCATTTAATCTCAGAGATTTTATCTGGGAAGCTACACATGAAGAGAAAAACAAACACACAAACAAACAAAACTACATCATGAATCAGTTTGTTAGATATGGTTTTCATTCCAGAATGTGTTTTTGGTTGTTTGATTATTTTGGGTTTTTTTTTTTAATTTTGTTTTATCTTGTCTTGTTTTGTTTCCCTATGTTTTGGCCAAGTATTCTTGGGACACAGACATGAAAGATAGATGTGTTCAAATGAAAACCAGCCAGAAGTTTCAGAAGATATTTTCCACTCATGATTGTGTTTTTCACAGTAACTTTTCAAAGATGTATGTGGGGATATTAGTGTACATCACTAGGGAAAATCTACTGTATTTTCATCCTCATTTTGCAGTGCAAAATTGAATATTGCTTGCATATGCCAGGTATTTTGAAACAAAACAAACAAATAAACAACAAGAATAACAACAACAAAAATCAAGCTGAAACATATCAAAATAACCTTATTTTAAGAATCCCTAAGCACACAGGTGACCACTTCCTAAATGTAGCACCAGTGGCACTAAGAACTATAATCAATAAGTGGGACATCCTGAAACTGAGAAGCATCTGTAAAGCCAAGGACACTGTAAATAGGGCAAAAGGACAGCTTACAGAATGGGAAAAGATTTTCATCAATCATACAATTGATAGAGGACTGATCTCTAAAATATATAAAGAACTCAAGAAACTAGAGCCCAAACCTTGAATAACCCAATGGGTTAGAAAATGGGGTTCAGAGCTAAAAAGGGAATGCTCATCAGAATTACGAATGGCTGAAAGGCACTTGATAAGGTGCTCAAGTTCTTTAGCCATCAGAGAAAGGCAAATCAAAACAACATTGACCTAACCAAAACAACGTGTAACTCTAACATTATACCTGTCAGATTGGCTAAGACACAGATGGCAGTCTATGCTGGAGAGATTGACATTACACTCCTCAGTTGTTGGTGGGAATGTGAACTTGTTCAGCCACTCTGGAATGCAGTATGACAGTTTCTCAGAAAACTGGAAATCAATCTCCCCAAGGATTCAGCAATACCACTTCTGGGTGTATACCCTAAAGATGCACATTTGCACTCCAAAGGCATTAGCTCAACTATGTTCATAGCAACATTATTTGTAATAGCAATAACCTGGAAACAACCTAGATGCCCCTCAACTGAAGAATGGAATAACAAAATGTGGTACATCTACACAATGCAGTAAGAAAAAAATGATATCCTAAAATTTTCAGGCAAATGGATGGATTCAGAGAATTTCCTCCTGAGCGAGGTATCTCAAACCCAGAAAGATGAGAAGTGTATGTGCTCACTCATTAGTGGGCTCTAAACAAAAAAGCAAAAAGCAAAGTATGCCCAAGCTGCAAACCACAACCACTGAACAGCTTGGAATCTGAAATTCTTTGAACTGGCACCTTGGATCCCACTCCCTCTATTGGAACATCTGACTCAGTCTTGATGTTGGGGTGAGGAAACTGGATCTGCCAGGAGTAGATGCTGAATTGAGCAATATTGGGGCCTTGGGACCTCCTGCCCTTGATGGGGAGCAGATGGGGAGATGTGGAGAAGAGAGAGTGACTGGAGGGAGTGGGAGGGGGAAGGTACCTTGAATAAGGATATACACAGATAGAAAATGTTACGTTATTCATATTAAATAGAATAAAAAGAATCCCTATGCATGGCAGAAATTTGTGGTGGCCATAGAGCATCCATGGGCATTAGCTGTGACACACTATGTTTTCTTCATCTGTAGCTGAGCCTAACCTGACTTGAGGAGCTTTAGATTATATCTTTTATGTTTCATGTATTTTAGAGAAAAGAGAAGTTTTATTACTGTATTTTTTTTTTTAGCTATCCTGAATGTTTTGTTTTTGTATACAAAGTTTGTAGTATCACAAATGAGACTCAGAGCCAAATGTTGGGGGAAGGCTGTAATATCAGAAAAAGGAAGCATCACAGTAAATTCTGAGGCACCTGTCTTCCAATTTCCTCAGCCTTGCTCTTGTTTGCTACTGCTAGTTGCTTCTCCCAGTTTCTTCTGTTCTCTCTAGTTTTTTTACAAGCCATCCAGAGTAGGATTAAAGGTGTGTTGCCTTGAACTCACAGAAACAGAAGTTCTGTTTCTGGATTTGTGGGATCAAGGGTGGAGGTCACCACTCCTACCTCTCCCTGTGCTGGGATTAAAGGTGTGTGTGACTGGCTCAGCTGTTTATATTTGTATTCAAAGTTTAAGAATTTCCTGAGCTGTCTGCCTAAGATTTGACTGGGTGCTCTCTCCCCAATATTCAAGTTTTATTAAATATGTAATATATATCCACAAAAGTTTGATATTGATTTTCAACAAGCAATAAAAAAAAGAATCCCTAAACACTGGAGTACCACATCTAATGAACCATCAGGAAACAGCCACTTGGGAGAGACTCCCCACATCTGAAGCCAATGGACTCTCAACAGTTTGAAGAATTTTAAATGATGAATATTTATATTTGTAGAGATTTATGAAAATTTCTGTACCTGTCAATCTTGGAATGAAGCTATATACATGATACCACCCAATAAATAGGAGCAACTGTTGCTCATGTGTAGCCATGTTCATGTTAAATATTTGAATCACTATGTTTTATTTTGATATTTCCTGTTCCTTCTTGTCCCTAGACTCTTACGTACTGTTTTCTGTGATGTACCCTTCAGAGCTATGATTTGTATAAGTTAGTGAGTATAACCAGGGCATCAAACTATGGCCTCAGAAATATGAAATATGCATTGTATTTCATATTTAAAAAACTGAAACTCTTTAGATTCTGACTCAAAGGAAAATGTTTTATTCATGTGTAAATGATTACTCCTTTTGTCTCTTTCAGGCAGAAGGTGGGAACTTCTCAATAAATGTTCCTATGCACTTTCATCAAGCTGAATATATGAATTAAGTTTATTAAGTACCCTAATACATCTTTTTTAAATGCACAGCCTATTCATTTTATTTTATTTGAGCAAATTTGCATAAGGAAGCCTCTAAACTATGGAGCCTGACTTTTTCTTTTCATTCTTTATAAAATGAACCTGATAACCTGGTGATCATTTTACATCAATTTCCCCTGTAACAAGAAAAGAACGATCAGTACAGAATATAATTTAGAACTTCTAAACATTCTAAATGCCTTATACTCTGGAAGTGTTGCCCTGACAATATATAAAACTTGTAGTAAGAATGGAAGTACAGGAGCTGATGGGGGCAATATGGTATCTTAATTACAAGAAGAGTTGTAGTGTCAGGCTACCTACCCAGGCTCAAGTCTTTACTTCACTTTAGAGGGTACAAGTCTAGGCAAGTCATACATTTAATCTCTCTCTCCCTCTTTCTTTTTCTCTTTCTCTTTATCTGTAACTAGAGATGCTAATCATTTAAGTCCTTTAATACAAAGTAATTTGTTATATATTTATGACCTAAAAAGCTACCTGGTTTAAAGTCTCTCACATTCTACTTTTACCTTGGTCTCTTCCCTCTTCTTCTCTTCTTTTTTCCCTTCTTCCCTCCTCTTCCTCCCTCCTGTAATCATTAATTTTCTCCTCTCTTCTCTATTCCTCCTCTTATTCTCCCTCTGCTTTCTCATTATCATTCTGTTTCTCGCTCTTGTCTCTCTTTACCTCCTGTTGCTCCTTCCCTTCCTCTTTACCCCCTACTTCTTATTTACTTGTCCTCCTTACACCTCCTTCTCTCCATCCTTCATATCCTGTGTATCTCAGTTTTTATCATTTGTATTTTGTGTTAAAAGTAATAGATCACTCAGAGGTTCAGCCACAGTAACTAACAGATTCATGGTAAGCAGGCCAGCATTATTGCTATGCTTAGCAGTTGCATAGGTTTGGACATTTTAACTTAAGGTTACTTCTTGTTAGTTGTATTTTCTTTCTCATGTTCCTGCTTGGCTTTCCCAAGTTTGACTCTTAGAGAATTCCCTTAGCTATCTGGTGTTGTGAAGCTCTTTTTTCTCATTGAAACCAACTGTCACTGGTGATTATGGTGGAGTTCTTTTGGTGTGGAGAGGGCTGTCTTCACCATGGTGACATTCTGATCATGTGTAACAATGACTGAGCTCCATCTTTATTTTCCTATTGAATCTTCAAGAGACTGTTCATATATCTTTATTTGAAAGTCTCACAGGGTGTCAGGTACAACATGTAGCTAAGAGGTCTTAATATAATTGTGGTTTCAGAAACTTATCACTCTCAGCTGAGATGAGAACACCATCCATTAATTCCTGTTCTTGCCATTGTATTGCTCTGCAGGCTCTTGGTACAAAGACAGCACTTAGCTCTGGTTCTTTGACTCTCCGGCCCTGGGTATAGTGCTTTGTGCTTTGACTTCAGTGTTCTGATGGTTCAGAAAAAGTCATTTATTTTTAATTTTTCTCTCATTTCTATTTGAAGCATAGAAGTGACAGAGCACCAGCTTTTAATATATATTTAGAATCAGAAATTCCTGGTATGACTTTTTACTTTCTGATATAGAACAAAACAGGAGAGTATCCCTTCATTAAAAATGTTGACCTTTGTTTATGTGACTGCTTAGTACTACTTGTGATTGTCATCTCTTACAGAATTATTTGCTCGTTTTAACCATTGGTATATTGATCAGTAGCATCTCTGACTTACACCTGACTATCAGCACTAAGCTCCATGACTATTTGTATGAACCTATATGTTTTAAGAAAATTAAGAAGTGATTTATTTTTATTGTATGTTTTACTTCATATATTTGCATCATGTGTGTTCAGTGCTGACAAGAAACAGAAGAAGTTACAGATGGCTGTGAGTCATCATGTGGTTGCTGGGAATTGAGCACAGGTCTTCCATAGAAGCAGCCATTGCTCTTAACAACTGAGACATCTCTCCAGCAACCAATATACTTATTGACATGGCCTTATTCAAATCATGGTGAATTAAACATTTTCATATTTTAATATAAAAATAAATTCACATCATTAAAAGATTTAATCTTTTCTTGAAGTGATCAATGCCATTTTCTGGTCTTTCTTATCTACTCATTGCAGTATACTTTAACTTCCAGTCATGATGTGGCAGCTTGTCTTGATACCTACATAAAAGTTAACTAAGAAAAAAAGAATAATGAAAAGTGAACTGAGAATGAAAGCTTGGAATTCCCTATATAATTCTAATATAGAGGCCATAAACATGAAGAAGCTTAAAGATACATTTAATAATGTTGGGTCCCTTCCCCCTCCCATCACATCAGGTCATTCTTTCTTCTCCACAAATCCCCAGCACTTGAATAAGGATATACAAGGTTAGAAAGTGTGACTTCTTTGTTCATTATAATAATGATAATAATAATAATAATAATAATAATAAAAGAAAAAACTAAAATAATTGAATAAATTGATCAGAGTTCTAAGATCTGATATAGATAAAAACCTAAATCTTACACCAAAAAAAATATAATGTTGGGGTGAGGAAAGCGGATCTGCTGGGAGTGGCTGCTGAACTAAGCCACATAGAGACCTAGGGACATCCTGCCCTTGCTGGGGAGGAGATAAAATGATGTGGAGAAGAGAGAGTGACTAGAAGGGGCAGGAGGGAGAAGGGAGCTTGAACAAGGGAACACACAAATAAAAAATATGACTTTATTTATCGCGGTAAAAACCCGCCCTGAGATATGTTTATAAACAGGGTTTATTTGGAGAAAATAGCTTACAAAACAGAGCTGGTTTTAGGAGAAGATGACAGGATGAGGTTGCAGCGCGCCGGAGCCTTTCTAAGGAAGATTCCTCATCCCATGCCGTACGTCCGAACTCCCTGGCAGCTGGAGCGAACTGCGCACTCGGTCGGGGAACTCTCGTGAGAGAATGACGACTTCCTGTCCTGGTCCCCTCCCTCGAAGGTCTACTTCCGGAATCCTTTTCAGTTAACCACGCCCAGCTCATCTCCATTCCTATGACGTGATCGTTCACATATACAGTTCTTGATTTCCCGCTACATCTCCCCATTTTGTCTAAATAGGAAGGTTCTAAACTAGGTATAAAACTACATACTATAGGGATCATCATAAGACAGTGTCTGGGAAAGAGAAAGGTACTAACATAAGTGAGGTCAAACTACTGCTAACAAACAACAACTACAAAGTACAATTTAATATCTAAAATGTTGATATGAGAAAATGCA